>VZRU01004963.1:523905-593772 GCA_013398155.1 Pedionomus torquatus | reverse complement strand
GTTTTTTTTTTTTTTTGGGGGGGGGGGAGGGATGTCATTATCTTAGAGCTTGGATTCTATGAGAGCTGGTGCCTTATTTTGGGACACCTGCACTATTTCTTACTCTGGCTTCTCCTCTCTCCAAGATTGTCCTGCTATGAAGGGTCACCCAGTGATGCTGAAGGGCTAGTTACATCCAGTCAGGCTCAGAAAAAGTAGCATCAATTTCATGTTCCATCTGGCTGTAAATGCTGATGGTTCAGCAGCTGCATCACGTATCAAGAAGGAGAGCAGCCATTTCAACATGAGCTGTGCCCTATGTACTAAAACCTGTGCTGACTTTTACATGGATATCTAACCCTGGATACGTAATCCTTTCTTTTTTTCCTTTAATTGTTGTTATTTTTACTTAAAAATATTTGAGGATAAAAACATATAAATACATTTTATAGGAAATTATGTTAATGGTATAGAATTACATTACTTGCTGAACTATGGATTGATCCCATTAAACTTCACCTGGCAGAACTCTTAAGAGGAAGGCACTTTTAGGAAGTTTTGTTATCTTTAACTACAGCCAAACCACAGATAAGAACCAAATTATTTTCCACTTGGACTCAAAAATAAAACTATATTTTTGAATTCAGGTACAGTGATGTGATTCCAACCTCCTCTCATCCATCATAAAAAAATGTGGAATGGAGTAGTTCTAAGTGGGAAGATATATCTTAAGTTTATTTCTATTTTTTCAGTAATGTTCACCCTACTTGCTACTGTCAGAGTGGCAAGAGCTCAAACAGAATATCCCCATCAAGGTCAAAGTTCAGCCCTCTCTACTGATTTGTGTGAGGGAATGTGAAGAATTTAATACAGGCTGCAAATTGTTCCATTTCCCTTAATTATTTTCTCTGTCAGACACAGTTCTTTGGTGGGTGTTTGTTTTTGCAACCATAGTGATGGGAGATATTTGCTGGCTGCAGTCAAAATAATTCCAAACAGTTATCTACTGGCATCATTTTTTATTTAGCAAATCCAGACATTTGCCTGCTTTACACCCAAGGAGTAGTAATTTGGAGACTATACTCCCAAAATAGCTCTTAAATTGTTCTTGTAAATCAGAGCAACAGTTTACTTTTTTTGCTACATTCCCACAGAAAATCAAGAATCACTTCACACACCAAGAGAATTGCATCCATTCAAATTTTTCTTATTCCATTTCTGAGAAAAAAAAAATCCCAGATGATCTCATTTAAGTCATAAATACAAATATTCTTCCGAGCAACTTCCTTTATAACATGTGTGCAATAAATCACTTTTCCCTCAATGCTGCTCTGCTGCTACTCCTCCTCTTGGTGTGAAAAAGATGTCCGTATGTGATTTGACTAACTGCTGACAAAACCAACTTGATTTTTAGAACCATACAGGAATCAAATACGCACTGGGACATTGTTGTTATCTGGCAGCTGTGTATTTAAAAGCATGTGTGTGTATGTGTATAAACACACATTGGGTAGTTGACTTGGCTGCCCTTGGATGGAAGCAATGATTCTGACGGATCCATACTGCTCACAGCTTTGTGGAGCAGAGTTTAACCCCCCCGTGACTTGACTGGAGGCTCTGATTACGGGTTTTGTTGGAGTTACCAGGAGCAGTGGGACAGTAACCTTTTCAGCTGCCGAAGTCAAAATCCATCAAGGACTGTGGATCCCAGCCCCCAGCAACGGCTGCTTACAGAAAAGCAAGACCTGAACTGTATGTCAGTCTGTGCTGAGCTACCCCAGGCTGCGGCTTCTCAGCACAGAACTCTGTCTGGCTCGCCACCCCTCCCTCCGGCCCGATAGCATCTAGCAGGAGAACAGGCAGAGAGCTGGAAGCAGGAACCTCTTTAGTCATGCCAGCATGAATTGGCAGAGTTTAGGATTCCAAGCACGTATTCAGACGAGCGGGCCCTGTTCTCAGAGCTGGAAGAGCCCCATTGAGTCAGTGTATCCAAAGTAATTGGATTATGAAACAAAAGTAAATTCTACCCCCCTGTTTTCTCTACATCACTTTCTGTTGATATGTGGTGCTTTCGATTCTATTTTCAAAAAGAGGTAGCCATGGCTGCAATATAACCAGATTTACAGTGCAACCAGCCAGCAAATAGCATTGAGAAGCCTGTGGATGGCAGAGAGCTGAATATGCTGGTAGGAAAGGTAGGAGGTACTTAATTTGAGGAACCATCAGTGGTTAATGCTGTTTCAAGTAACTCCGGGCAAGTACCCAGCTACTCTTAACTCCAGAGAGCAAGCAGTTATTTTGCTAACACTCGCTGGCCACCCCCAGGAGCTGCTCTAAGCCACTACTGGAAGTAGCAGAGGACTAATGTTCCATTATATTTTTTTCAGATTATAAAATTAGATTGATTGTTGAAAGGAAACTAAGGCATGATCTTGCTCACACAAACTGGAATCAGGCAAAATACCTTTTGTCTCTGGCACACAGTTTGGGTCCAGTCTGAGGACAGAGATGATTTTAGGGGCCTCAGCCTGTTCTCTGATTGACAGCTTTCCAACATAGTTTCCATCATGAAGATCACATTGTCCCAGTGACTGTAAGGAACCCTTTGTGCAGGACTGAGTTTAACAATACAGCATTGTAGGAGCAATTTGTTTCCTTTTCATTAATGAAGATGTATAGGACACTAAGTACTAGTCACTGACTTTTCATCATTTGTGTCAGAAACGACGGCATTTGCTGTTCCCAATTTAAGCAGGATGGCTGTCAGAGCAGCTGATGTCCTCCAGGATGGGTGTTGCAAGTGAGTATTATTGTTTAAAAATAAAAATAGTTTCTAAACAAAATCTTGTGGGAGGATAAAAGTTCAGTTAAAGTTGGGCAGTGGCCAGCCCGGGCTTCTTGGAGTAATTGCTAATTGTGTAAGCTCTGCCCAATGCTCTGTTTACCAAGGATGTTTTGCCCATTTTAGCTGAGGTGGGGCTCATTTCCTTAACAGACACAGAACAGAGCTGCAGTCTGCTCTGTATCCTGCTCGACAGAGCATGCTCAGATCCTTAGGCATTCACAAAAAGTAAAAGTAACTTCCCCCTCCTTCCTGCTATATAGTGGGCTCACATAAAAGGTTCAGGATGTACCTCACGTTCAATATTTACCTTTGCTTACTTGTATATTTCAGAAACACTCAAGGTCAAGTGCAATTCAGTGCTTGCCCCACTTAATCCTTCCTGTCAGACTTGGTTTAAAGGCAGCATTCCCAGTATTCCATTTCCATCAGTAGGTGCACGTGAGAGCATTATAAGAAACCGAATGCATGGTCTCTGCCTCCAGTTTGTTCAGTAACTCCTGCTCACAATTAATTACAGCGCAGCAACACGTGTCGTGTGCTGATACCAGCAAACCTCAGTCCTGGCTGCAGGCAGAAGAAAGCTCAAAATGTATTTATTGCGAAAACTCGCTGTGGGTTACACGCTCTACAATGGATGTTAGTGCATTCATGTAAGTGATTTACCTCTCATAAGAGCCACCAGCTGGAAAACCGCAGAGTATAAAAACATTGCTTTGCTTGTTAATGAGCTTTTTTTCTCCTTCATTATAAAATTAACCCAAGACTGAGTCAAATAAAAAAGTCTCTTAAATAACCTAAAACTTAACGCATGTGGTATCTGATTGAAGGAACGGTGTCAGAATGCACAGAATTATCTGCCAACAACTCAGAAACATCAGCCACAATATTTCTGCAAATCAGTGACAGGTCAGAGGATTACAGTTACCATTTTACTATGATAATTCATCTCATGCTACATTACACTGGTCAGTTCTACTACAGTTGCAGTTAAGGCACCCGCCTCTACTTTGCTATCTTGTAAACACCACATTCTCAGACATTTTTCAGCTGTTGTGAGGTATTTACATAGTCCCATGCTGAATTAGAACACTAGAACTAGTATTCTGATGCCGTTTCACAGCACTGGGGAGGCCCTGGATGGCCCATACGGAGCTGTGTAGCTGTATTACACATATTGGCACAGGAGTTAATTATGTCTGTAACAGCAGTTGTAACTCTGGATTCTTCAGCCTTTGCCAAGTCACACCTAGAACATGGAAAACCTCATATGACTCTATTTATTTAAGAGGAGAATGATTCACATACCTCCCCCTTAAAAACAAGGAGAAAAGAACCGCGTACATCACTCTTCCACTTTTAACAATGACACTGCACTTGAGAAGGCAACAGATACCAAATAAAGCAATTCCTTGCACCCTTGTCCCAAATCTGAGTCATAGCCCTGGGGACCTCAAGGCCTCTGAACAGTGTTTCCTCTGCTTGTTGTCTTTAGCTGATTAGCGCACCCATCTGACTGAAGGAGGCTGCTGCTGACTAGGTACCACCTTACAGGCTGTCAGGGTGGGTTCTGGGGGGATGGATGTGTGAAATGGAACAGAAACTGCCCAGCAGAAACTATAAGCAATATTGTTCCTCGGGGTTTAGGCAGACTGAACCACACACCAGTGTTCGAGAATGTGGGGCACCTGCTGAAAAGGAGGGACAACAAATTGGGCAGAATTTGTGGAAAAGCAGAAAAAAAAATCCTGCCTTCCAGGACAAGTTGCTTCCTGTTGAATTGAAGTTCACAACCATCGGCATAGCCCTGGCAAGTTCTGTTTACAAAAAGTGGCACGTTTTGTGTTTTGGCCAGGCTCGCTGCACATACCAATACTACAAGTTTTGCTTCCACTCCTATTCCTGTGTGCCACAGGCCCACAATTCTCTACAGCAGGGCTTGGCTGTCAGATTTCGCAAGATTTCACGGACAGTGGAAATTACATGCTTATTATAAAACGCTTAAGTCCAGTGCTTCTGGATCATGTTGGAATTATCAAGAATGCTCATATTAGCTCCACAGCAGGTTTCTGTGATGCTGCCCAAAACCCATTTGACTTACTGTAAATGTACTCTTTGTTATGAACATGTAACATGAACATATCTGGAATCTCCAAGCTGCACAGTGTCTCTGTCTAATCTACTGATCATCCATTAATCCTGAACAAATGTAGAAAAGGCTCAAATTCCTCCAGCAAACAAATTTCCAGATGGAAAAAGATGACATACACAGGGACATCAGACCTTAATTCAGAGAATCCTTGCAATTCCAGTGCTCTCCCTTGTCAAGAAGGATGCGGGCATACATCCTCCCCTTTTCCTTTTCCTGATACTTCCATACAGAAGCCAGAGCTTCAAAGGTGTCATGTGATGCTCATAGAGGGTTGCCACTGAGTGCAAGAAAAGTCTTTGCCTCATTATCTTTGCACCTATTTAAAAGGGATGTTTACTATCAACAGGGCAAAAAAAAATCATACGTACCAACACAAAGCATCCCTTCCCCATACTCTTCTACTACCTTTGGCTTTCCCTTTAACAACAGAGTATTTTCCAGTTATCTGAATTATTTTCCTCCTCAGTAGGAAAGCCCAAATAAATAAGAGCTATTTCTCATGGTGCAGTTGCACAAGAATCTGAGCAAAACCAAAACAACAGGGAAAGAGTCAGTTTCCATTCTCCCTTACGCCATTCCTTCCTTCTCTGCCGTGGTCCCACCCTTGCCCCTCGCCCTAACCACAACTCTAATCAAATATTTACATGAAACAATTCAGTTTATTAACTCAAGCAAATCCTGCCCTTCTCATGCTGGGTGAACAGGTTGAAGTGGCTCACAGAGGAGTCTGTCAAGCGCTAGACCAGACGCACAGTAAGTGCTGGGTGTAGTTAGCTGAGAGCAAAGGAATGAGATTACCCTTTGGGCAGCGGTAAACTACTAGATCAGCTCACTTTGCCTCGTGGAACCACAGGCTTAGAGGTTTACCTCTAAACTCTTCCAGCCATGTAAATAATCCATTTAATCCAGCGCATTTACAGGGACTATGGGGAACGAATGTGCTTAGCCAGCAGAATCAGACTGCTGTACGGACCCAGAGAGCTTACCAGCAGTTCAGACCTCCCTTCTCTACCACTGAAGGAGAACACCGTCTTAATAGCACCTCTTGTCCAGATCTTGAGAAACAGCAGCATTTACATTCCAAATATCAGGGAAGACTGCTCTTTCGGTTGATACCTAAAAGGAAAAAAATGAGAAAGGAAGAGGGAACCAAATGAGAAACTAAGTGCATCTACTTTTCTTCCTTTCTCTTTCTGTTCATCTTTAATTCACATTTCAGCATTGTAAATGCTAGCAATGAAGCAAATTTACTTTAAATAAATCGTGAAAGGATTACGTCAGGGTTTCACTTCCCAATAGCAAGAACAAAACAAAAAATAGCCCTATTTAATAAAATAGAGCAAGTTTAGAGTAATACATTGCCAAACAGCTGTTCTCTGGTTCTCCCACTCCATTCAGCTGTCTCTCCCCAAAACAGGCAATAACAAAGAGATGTCTACAGAGAAGCTATTGTGATTTCATGATATTGGGAAATGAATAATAGCTGAAATCATAATTAAAAAACAGGAAATAGATGTTCTCCTGACGTGTGTGAATCAGTGCACACCCAAGAACACCACAGAACATAATCTCCACACTGTACTGGTTCTGTTGGCCTCTTTCATGTTTGTCTCTGTGCCATACAACACGCATACAACCCATAGCAATTCCAGTGAGCCATTTTCAGATAAAATCATGCTAATGTGTAGTATATAGCATCCAAAGAGGACTGATTTCCAAACAGATGTGCCTTTTAAAAGTGTTAAGGAGTATAGCATCACAGAAAAAAGAGTAATCTCTTTTGCCTGTTTATAAAATCTCGCTTCATGTTGTCTGAGGACTTTGGGTTTTTTTAACGTTTACCTCAGGAAATCCTTTCAGATGTAAGGAATTAATCTATTTTAGTTAGATAGAAAACAAAACTGTCTCCTAAAACTTTATTGAAATCAAAATATATGGAAACAGAAGCTTAACTTTCAGCTGAATTTAGGGGAAAATTCTACTTTTGGCTGCAGCCATGCAATATATTAGAACAAAGTAAGATTTAGAAAACTATGAAATGTTGGAGCAAGTCTTACTGTTTCTAATATCATTTTCTCTACTTGTAGTTTCTAGAGAATAACAGCAGTTATAGGCCAGTACACATTGCTAACTGCCTTATTCCTAAAGCTCTTAATTTCTAAAATTATGTTGCATCATTAAACAAAACAATACTATAATAGAAGAGCATTAGCTTTAATGGAAACCAGTTACGAATTAGTCTTCAGCTTAATTTGCTCTTCACAGACCACAGAAATAAAGGGATTAACTATTGCAAATCCTCCTGCTACTTTACATTTAATCACAAGCAATTTATGATAATTTATTCCACATGTCTGATACCACTGAAAAAATTTGCAAATAAAGCTTGCTGATGCCTCCAGGAAGTGAACTGTTCATTCTGTTCTAATATTAGCATATACATTAACATGTAACATTCATTCCATACCCCCAAACGTTGTGAGGCATCATTGTATGCACATAAAAAAACCAGACAAGTCTCTGATAGTGACTGGGCTGAGAGTATCAGTCACATGAGTACTGAAGGACTAGAAGAACTGAAAAAGAAACTTTGCTGATGTTTCAATCCATTAGCAGAGGAGTATCAAAATTAATTTGCTGCTTTTTTTCACGATTAAAGGAAGTTTCAAAGTGAGAAAGTACTTTTACATACGTTTTCACTTCTCGATATTGCACACACCCATAGTGCTGAGGTTTGGGGGGTTATTTTCTTTTTTGTTGTTGTTGTTTAAATCAGCTAGATTTTTGAAAAGCAAAGCTTTCTTTTTAAACCCAGATGCTGTAAGAGAGGAGTTGACTCCTGGGGTACTTTGACCAATGATTGCCTGACATATCCCTTGTATGGCAATCAGGGTTTCTTAGCTCCTGCTGAATTTGACGGCAGTGAGACACTACGGACTCCCTGATTAGCTCTATCTTGACTCTGGATGAGGCCAGGGCACCTGGCTCTCCCACAACTTACAGTTCAGAATTAACCAGGAAACCTCCACTTCTAATTTGGGAAAAGAAAATACTGTCTGGCAAGCTTGCAAGGCTGCTGACCCTGGTCTGCTGGAACAAGGCAAATCATGCTGCTCCGCGCTGTATCCTGAGCTAATCAGCCTTTCCTAAAGCTTGCACAAATCCTTTGAAACTGCTCTGTGTGAAGAGGAAACTTCTTAACAGATCCATTTCATATTCTCATCGTTCTGTGTCTGCCTTTAGGGGTATAAATGGGACAGAATGTGATGTGATTTTTTTTTTTTTTGATTCTTCTTTTTGCTTCCACGTAAAAGCACAACACAGAAGTGGGCACAGCATTTTTGGGAGATTTCAGGTTAGATTAGGCAAACTAGCACTCACTAGGAACTAGTGGCATGAAAATGCACATCTCTCAGCTGCTTCAATGGCCTCCAGTTCTTATCAGCAGACAAAATACAGCAAAGTGAGTATTTAGACTGCAGAGAGGGGCCAGGTTGGCATTTATATTTAGATATTAATTAAGCTGATAAATTAATGGCTATTTTCAAGGTTGGCATTTTTTGCTCCTTGAACAAGAAGCACTTGTTCTCTATCTCCCTAACCATAGCTCTTCCCTGAAGGCTGCAAACCTAATTATAAAAGGACTGAAATAATTAATTTCCCAGTAGCCCCATGTCTTCAGTCACCATGTGTACATCATTAAGTAATGGTTAGGATTTTTAGCCTGCTGGCTTTTTAAACCCATATTCTGGCCTGCAGAGACCAGAAGTGCCAAGCACCCATAGAGGTTCTAAGCACAAAAAGTACTACTGACCTTGAAATTCACTTCCAGTACTTGTAGGAAATACTATTTTTAGGAAATACAATGTCTTGCTATATGAGGTGGTAGGATCCAAGCTGGGAAAACTAAAAGAAATCCTGCATTATTAAATGTCTTCAATCTTTAATAAATAAATAAATCAATTTCTTCTTGAAACTAAGTTAAAGTCACAAAACAGGTTTAAAAGGATAGAAGTACTTGTCTCACTGGGTAACAAAACAGGAATTCTGAAACATTAAAAAAAAAAAATCAGTTTTCTTTTTTACAAAGATGGCAGACAAAACACCACACCTAGTCCTGGAGCCCTTGGTTTCTCCACAGTAATTCTCATTAGCATAAATTTATTACAATGTTTATGTGAAAAATGGACATCTAAAGAAGATCCCCCAAGTAACACTGAGTCACACCAGAGTTTTCAGACCTTTGGCTGACCCATGCGTGGCTCAGGTGTGATTCTGGGCAATCTGTTGATTTCCCCATTCCAGAGCTTTCATTTCAGACATTCAGATTTTTTCATGTTGCTGTCACCTGCCACCCAGAGGCGATTGGCCAGTTCAGTTATTTCTGCAGTAGCCAAGCAGAAAAGGCAGAATGTTAATAACAATATATCACTGCCAAGAAATAGGCATGAATGGTGAACTCAAGGTTATACTAGAAAAGAACTGTAAGCAGATTTCAGATCAATAGTTTTAAAGAAAATAAATTGCGTATCCTAAATACTGAAATTATAATAAAATCATAGAATGGTTAGAGTTGGAAAGGACCTTAAAGATCATCTAGTTCCAACCCTCCCTGCCATGGGCAGAGACACCTCCCACCAGACCAGGTTGCTCAAAGCCCCATCCAGCCTGGCCTTGAACACCTCTCCAGGGATGGGGCAGCCACAATTAGTACCCAGAGGCAGAGGGAATTAAGATTTAACAGTTTGAACTTCTGCTCACACCACTACTGCTGTTCTAACACTTAAAATAATCATTAAATTTCTTTAGAAGTAGGAAAGAAACCCAGCCCCTTGAGACCTGGTTGGTATGCCATCTCTGTATGATTCATTTGGCTTTGAAAACCAGATGTGTTGTTACACATCTCATAGGGGAATATTAGAGTTTAATAGATCTGAGTGCAGTGGGTAGAAATAGAAGTTTCTGTAGCCAGATTAGGTAGCATTTTATTTAAGTTTTAAAAATAAAATTCCTGCTATTTTTGCAGCCAGAGAAAGTTCTCAGACATGTAGATCACTAAAATGTCCCATATGTTTCAGTGGAATTCACGCCATGTTTACAAGCAAATATAAAGTAAGGAAATCCTTCCCAGATACAACGGCTCTTACTGCCTATTGTTTCCCCCAGATTTAAGCATCATTTCCTGTTCTATACCAGAGTTTTTAATGTTAATCCAGTACTAACGTGTCATTTTTATGGGCATTTTCAAGAGTTCTAATGATAGCGTGTTGATTGTTTTAGCAATTTGCAGGTCTCAAGCAGCTCCTGTTTTCTCTGAAATCCAAAATATCAAGCAGAAATTACTTGAGGACACACACAATTCTTTCTTATGAATGATGATCTTTGAACACATTTCAGGAAAAACTGTGTGCTATTCTAAACAGCTTTAAAAATAGCTTCTGTGCAGACAGATTGATTTCTGCCTAGTGGTATTTTGTTCTCTTTTGTCTGTTTAAATGAATCACCTTTATGCCATAAAATGTGAGGGAAAATGGAACGCTGAGCAGGGGAATGAATGATGTGTGTGGGAATCTGAAGGATTATGTCGTTGCAGTGTTGATCTTTCCAGCTGTAACTTACAAAACACATAAGTCCAGGATTTTAGGGCAGATTTGTTATGTCCTTTCCTGAATCTGTGGATGGGTGGGAGACACAGAAACCTTTCTGTTGAGTTCCTGCTAAAGAGCTAACGCACGGCCGGTCTGGTTTGCACAAACAGATGTAGCAGTTGCTTTTCTACCAGAAAGCACTAAAGCAGAGGTTTGGAGTAATTCTTAGAATAAAAGATAAAACCAGAATTGAATAACTGCCAGTTTGTCAACATATGTTATGTCTACATTAGCAAGTAATTTGGGCACAGTAGGAATGGATCAGTACACTAAAACAATTTGTTCTCAAGCCTTTATGCTTACATAATCCACTTTTCTAGGGTTTCACTTTGGCCTAGACTTAGTCATCGGTACAGACCGCAACGTCCCCATCAGGGTTTGGAGCAAATGAGGTGCAAACCTAGAGTGAAGTTTTTTTGATTCAGTTTCTCCAAGAAGAGTCTAGCTCATGTGTGCCAAAACTATTGTGCAAACTGATCGAGTACACTGGGATGTGCCTCAAAACAACGCTATGACTTCAATCTAAAATGCTAATGCCGATAACTCTCTTCTTAGACCCCCTTTGTTCTCACACACTATATCGTCACCCAATGGCAGCTTCCAGACATTTGATTTGCATTCAAAACCCCGTATCAGTTCATCTCTTACCATGTCTTCTCCCAAAAGGCACTCTCACAGCTGGCACCTCCATCTTCTCCAGCAACCCTCTTCCTGGGCAGTTAGGAAACCCCAGGATTGCTCTTCCTTGCTCAGCAGGTCTCTTGTTATAAGTTGGCAAGACCTTGCCAACCCTTGCAAGGGGCTCCCTTCAAGGGTTTCAGGTCAAAGAATGAGCGCTTGCTTGTACTTTTTCAATCTAAACTATAACTCATTTTTTTTAATATAAAAATTTAAATTGCTGTGCAGATTTATGAAATTTGTGCCCTTACAATATGATGGAAGGTTAACAGTAATTTCTGTAAATTAGTTTATTCACAACTGTCTGTGCTTTCACCTTTCCAAATGAATTAGCACCTGCTTTAAGTTCATGGCGGAATAACATTAGAAGCCAAGCCCTCTTAACACGAGCAGAAAAGACAACAAAGCTTCTTCCACAACATTGTTCCATGAAACTTCAGTCCTGACATGACAGGATTTTACCTCCCAATCCATTCTCTCCCTCTTCACTGAGATTATCATCAGGAACTGACAGTGTTTGCTGCAGCAGTTCCTCTCCGGGAAGTGGACCGTTCACAGCAACTCATTTTCCAAAGCCTGCGAATTAACATGATCTCAGCCTGAATTCTGGCTTTGGAGTGGACTCAAATCTGAATTAATGACCAGACAAAGACTACAAAACAGTCGGAAGGAACTCAATCACTCATGGAATTGATATTTGAACCACATAGTACGTAAGGAACCCCTTCAGTACCTAAGGGGGACCGATAGGAAGGCTGGGGAGGGTCTGTTCACAAAGGCCTGCTGCGATAGGACGAGTGGCAATGGACTTAAGTTGGAGAAGGGTAGATTTAAGTTGAATATTAGAAAAAAATTCTTTACACTGAGGGTGGTTGAGCACTGGAACAGGTTGCCCAGGGAGGTGGTTGAGGCCCCTTCCTTGGAGATATTCAAGGAGAGGCTTGATGAAGCCCTGGGCAACCTGGTCTAGTTGAGGGTGTCCCTGTGACTGTGGGGAGGTTGGACTAGATGACCTTTGGAGGTCCCTTCCTGCCTGGAGGATTCTATGATTCTAGGCTGCTGTCAACCCTATAAAAAACTTCAGTTTTTAATATAGCCTCATAGTACAACTTGCTGGCCCAGGTATCACTCTTACACCTGGGTCAACTGGATTTTACAAGCACTAACAGGATAACAGGCCTAATATCTAGCTCATAAATTAGTCTGCAGCAACTTTATTCCAAAAGCTGCAAGAAAAACACAGAAGGTGCATGTAGGACTGGAACTGGTTGATGGAGATACAAGTGGATGAACTGTGCTTCATTCCCCTACGTGAAAAAAGCAATGGACAAAATATCTACAGTAATGTGCCTGGAGGATTTAACAGAAGATATTGCTTGCTCTAAACTTATTTTATTATTGCTAAAAGCAGCTGAGAAAGCTAAACAACCCTAGAGTAAATTGATCTGCAAAATGGAGAGGCCCGTTAGTGAATTATCGCAGGGACAGCTCAGCAGCTCACAGAACTTTTAGTAAAACTTAATAAGATCTTGGGTTTTAAAACTCTTGTTTTGTTCAGTGCTCATGCTTATCGAAGGGTTGCTCATGCCAGCATTTTCAAACCGGCTTAAAAAACAATGAAATAAAATTATTTCTATTCCCTTGCTCTGCAAATCTGAGATTGTATGATTTTGACATTACAAGTGGAAATTTAAATAGAAAACCAGGCATAATAGAATTCAGAGTCTGCAAGTCTTCTGGCTTTGTTCTTTCTTTTCTGAATGTTCAGATCTATTCAGGTCTCACAAAAGAACACCTTAAGAAGGAATCTTATTCCACAACAAGAAAAGGCTGAAGATGCTACACTCATGAGTACAAGAAATCAAAGTCTGCATAAAAATTGACTTACCATAACAGTAATATATGAATTCAGTGTCAGCAGATATAAAGAGATAAGTGAATGAACTGAAAAGTATACATAGAAAATGCATGAAACTAGCTCAGTTCTTCTTTTTGAAGGCTTAAAACAAATGTTTATTTCCCACATTTGCAAGGCTAAAAGCTTTACAAATATTTATGCTGACTTCTTATTTGACTAGCATTCCTTGTAAGCTTGTAAGCTCACTGACTATTTCAATAAAGCTTAAGACTCTAGGTGCTCTCAGAAAATAAAATGTCACATTTAAAGCAGTGCACACAATAAAGAAAACACATGTTTATTACTCATAGCCCCAATTTCTACGAATCATTGAATGCAATGAATAAGTTATCCCTTTTGAGAGAGAAAAAATAGGAGGGATACAGGGTTCAGAAACAGGCTTACTTTTTTTTTTTTTAATTCTAAAGATGGTGTTACCACATCAGACTGATCTGAGATATGAAACAAAAACTTCCACATACCTCAGGCCTTTTTCATTACCCACCTTGTCAACATCATTGAAGCCAAACCTCGTGCAAACTGGAAGGGGACTGTGCAACTGCATATGCTTCACTAGCTTACCGAGTGTCTGAAAGACAGAGTCAAAATATTCACAGGCAGAGAAGCTTTATCTACAGGGGACCTCCTACCAGGAACTGCCCTGATACTAACAATGATGGGAAACATTTAGCAATAATGATCCTCAAAGAAAACTACCAGTTATCCATTGAAGAAAATGGCACATTGAATATCTGCATTGCCAGCTACTCAACAGAATTTGGTTTGCACTTGATCATACAACAATTAAAATCACTGCAGATGGNAGATGGATGCTGCTTTTTTTTTTTTTTTTTGTGGGAAATTTATTATATGTTCTGTTCTCTTTGTCACAATATTCGGGGGGTGTGAGTGTGGATATTGTTAATATAATTTAAGCTGCTTCCTCAGTAAAAATGAGTCTAATTAGGGTGAAATACTATTTTATTCACTGAAAAAACAGGCATCCTTCCTAAATTCCTTTCAGTGACTAAGACATGATGACACATTTGGCATTAATTACACAGTGGTGCTATAACTCTTATTTGCAGGACTGACTGCCACTAAAAAAAATATTTTTGTGCTTGTACCTTCAGCAAATTTCTAGAAGTAATCAGTGTAACCTGTAGCACAAATGCATTTTCAAGGACCAGAGTGCTCTGGAATATCTACTGTTATAAAAAAATCACCAAGGCACTGTTTGCTCTTGACCACACTGAGAAAAATCATTCTGTCTCACTGCCCCCTCTTCCTTCCTGAAAGCCTTGCCTTGTTCTCCAGTGTATCCACAAGGTTGCTGGAATTATCATTTGCTTTGCCTCACATTCATCATATTTCATCTTCTCTTTGAATCTCATTTACAGGTTTCAACTTCCCTTTCCAGACTTGCTGTCTTTACCCTTCATGCCCACACAACATCTCGGTCACCACCTCCAATGCCTGCTTTGCCTCTAGCCCTTTTCGCTGTCTAGAGGGCTGAAGGAAAAAAAAATGCACCTCAGTACTTTTTTTTTTTTTTTCAGAAAATATACCAATTGATATTCAGGATAGTACTATGTCAAAGCCTGGGGATGAGGACACAGGAATACATGAGAATAACATATCGCTGAAAAAAATGGTAAGACCACTGCAAAATTCCATCTGCTACCAGCAAGCTTATTCTGGTGACAAGTATGAATATGGATAACAGTCTGGGCAACAAAAATTACTATAAGGATGACGGTTTTTAATTCCAGCACTTTGAATTGACATTTTTTCCCCTTTTCACACTAATGGCTGGTATAAGCATATAAGCAGTGTTACCCTAGCTATAGCACAAAAAGTCTGGACAACTCCAGGTACCACTCAGCCATCCTGTATTTAAATGCCTATCTTAAATCATTAAGTGGTTATGACTCTACTGGAAGAAAACTGCCTTTAAAATCTCTCTTCTCAGAAGCTGACTTCTCTAACCAAGCCTGCAGGTCAATCCTAACAATGAAAATCATCAGACAGAAGTTAATTTATTATATCTAACAAAAAAAATGCAAAATTTATCAGCCTGTCTCAACAATCAGTGTAACAATTGCCAATAAAATCAGCAAAATCTATGTTT
Organism: Pedionomus torquatus; assembly: GCA_013398155.1. Classification (NCBI taxonomy): domain Eukaryota; kingdom Metazoa; phylum Chordata; class Aves; order Charadriiformes; family Pedionomidae; genus Pedionomus; species Pedionomus torquatus. Next base: position 578,445 of record VZRU01004963.1, on the reverse strand, counting down.
TCACGTGTTTACTGGGGATAATATTTATTATCCAATGTACCCAATATTCTGGTTTTGTTTCAGATGTGAGGAAGGCTGAAGTTCCTGCTGGAAGTTTTTTCCAGCTTTAAGAGATGACCTAATAATGTCAAGTTGACAATCTGGAGTTGGTCCTCTGTGTTGCCTGATCTCAGTTTGAAAACATCAAAGTGGCTGAAAGCTCAGAGAACACTTGTTGGAGTTTGGTAGCTTGGTCTGTGGTTCCCAAACTCCTGGAGTTTTCAATATGCATAACAGTTCCTCCCTATTTTCCCACTTGTAATTTTTGGGCTATAAAAACTATTTCCCCAGACTAAAAGATTACACATCTCACTGGTATGTTATTGTTAGTGGAAGACACAATAAAGGAGGACATGTTATGAAATACATAGGGGAAAAGGTTGGAAATGCAAAGGGAAAAGAACACTGAGCACAGAGCTAAAGTGAAGTATTTATTAGTGAGAAAGGAAAACAGAAGGAATGATTAAAATATTATTTACATATTTACATTTCCACAGACATTCAAAAATTTGTTTATAACTGCACATAACAGAGTGATGTGAGGCATAGCTGGAGAGTTATAATTGACTGCTTTTATCACTGAACATATTGAGAAGGCAGAGAATCTCTATTAGTTCCAGAGTCTTCAAACCCTGTTGGGACAGTATTGTATTCTCGAGCACAGAAATTAAAAGTTCATGAGAAATTTGTATGAAGTAGCTTGCTCACCGTACCTCAATTTTTCTACTTGTAAAGCTGACACCCTATTTCAATTCCTCTATTTATAATGAACAAATAGCTGCTTTCCTAAATGGTTGAAGTTCCTCTAGCTATTCTTGAGTATGCTTTGAAGTAAACACAGCTATGCTATATAAGCAGATCATTATTAGATTAATCTAATATGATAAAGATATCATAGAAGAGTTAAATATCTTATATACTACTTACTGAAGAAAAATCTTGTTTAATTTTTGGCACACTTGATAGCCTTTGCTAGGATTACCCTTTCACCAGCTGGATGTAGGCTAACAAAGGAACGAATTAAATGAGTGACTGGTCCATACCAGGATATGTGAAACAATGAGAATAGCAAACCTTAGTAGTAAATTAAGCACGCTAAGTTGACATGCAAACATAAACATTTTACAGGAGCAGCAGAAGTTATTAAAACAATGAAGCTGTCCCCCAGCTTTCCAAGTTTAACTACAATCGTGCAGGATTCCTAACAACACAAAATACAACATGCAGAAAAAATTAAGAAGGAACAGATGCTGCCAGGCTTCCAGAATACTTTCCTGCTGATGGGAACAGAATCATCCCTCATGATTTTACAGACTGAAGCTCATTACTTTGATCAGCTTCTGCTAGAGTTTACAAGGGCCAGGGCTATGCCTAACAGCTTCTTTTTCAGGTCTTGTTTTTGCATTTCCTAGGTACACATAGGAAGAAGAATCATGCATGTTCTATGTTGCAATAATTTCTTCTTTCAGATATGTGCTTATACAGTTTGTTTGCCTTTTTTTATTATTTTTTCCCCCTTGGCAAGACTTCACAAACATTTTTGGGAAGAAAAACAGATTAAAAAATCATTATAAGTCAGTGCAGACTGTGTATTAGAAAGACTTTTACTGAAAGTAGTAAAGTATGTAATCTTGTTATGAGAAAAACCAGCCAAACTTCATCCAACCATGCGATGTACCTGCAACTTGTGAAAAGCTGCTCCCGATTTCCACAACTCACTGTCTCGTTTAGTCACTTTCATGCTTTGTAATACGTAAGATGCAGCCAGCAGAACACACTTGCTACAGAAATAATATTATAAAATACAATCCCAAATGGGATATATTTTTAAAATCTATGTGAGAAACCACGGGATTTTCAATATACCTTTCAGAGTAGATTAAGGCCCTTCAATTTTATTGTTGTCTACATTTTAGATGAGGTATAAGAAATGAGCACAAGAAGAGAGGAAAAGAGAACATTCCTTACATAAAACAATGGATAAAATAACAAGCATGTGTATGATACTCAGTAAATACCTGCATAAATTCGTATCAGCAAAAATACCCGTAACAGTAGAGTCTCACCTGGAGTATCTATGAACTCTCAAGGGACTAAGCAGCCTTGATAGATTCATTAAATAGGTCATTAGGAAAAAGAAACAAAGTGAATGAAGAAAACAACTGGAGAGGTAGCAAAAGTAAATAGAATGGAATTTAAGAGCAGTAGAACAATGAAGGAAAAGAGAAAGAGGGGAGGAATGTTTATTCTAAAGCTTCCTTCTCTGTTATGATAACACTATTGCATTCCTTATCAACCAGAACCACATGGTCAGATTTGATTTTTTTCACTGTGCCCTGAGTCTGAAAGAATCAGAAAAATGCCCCTTACTCCTCCATCCAGCCACTAAGAGGCTATCTTTTCTCTCTCCTTACTGACAGCGTTCAGATCCAGCTGGTGATCAAGGTTAATGCACCTTTCTCTTCTGTGAATTTACTCTATTTCCCAAAGGTGTATTGTATGCAAGGGCCTACATTACCACAGGAAACTTCTCTGTTAACCTAACCAGTCCTGTGATGTTTCTTATTTTGCACATTCCCTAATATTTTGTTTAAAAGCCTGCACTGTTGCCCTACTTGCATATTTGTACTCTTAAGCCTTGGAATTTGCATTCCTGCATGACTACCTCTATTTCTATGCAATTTTTTTTTTTGTCTCAAACTTGAGTTTACCAAATCATTTACATCATGGGAAATCATACCAGTATTCTGTAAGACACCATTGCTGCTTTAAGTTTTGCCAAAGATTGCTGCCAGGATCAACAAAGATTAGAAAGTGCTTTCTGGATTTCGTGACTGTTCTCTGCAGAGAACTCCATCCCCACACGGCTTCCGTAAGAGAGGAACGGTTTTTAACGTCAAAAGACTATGTAAAATGGAGCTAAATGCAAATGCATTCCCTCTTTGATTACCATCTTATGCAAATATGCAGCTTCACTTCAGTGAAGCATCTTGCAACAAGATTAAAAAGAAAAAAAAAATCTATCAGCTTTTCCTCTTATTAAATATAGCTCATTAGTTTTTATATCACTAATTTCTTGTTTCCTATAGCTACTACTATTGGTTGTTCAAAGCTATCGGCATTTCACTTTCCATGTGAAAGCACTAGTGAAAAAGCTAAATAGCCTTGAAACTTCTGCATTTATTAGATATTACTTACTCCTCAGTAATTCCTAACAAGATTAAACAAAGTTTCTAAGGAACCGTGTAAAATACAAATAGATTGTATGGATTAGGATGACTCTTTGCTTTCTATCTGCTTCCTCCCTCATAGACAAATTCCCAAAAGTTTAAATAATGGCAATGCATGTGGCCTGGTGATCCTCATAATGTATATTTACCTTCTAATTAGTTCTGCATATATTACTGAAAGCGGCTTTCTGCTGTTGGAGACATTGTTGAAGGAGGCAGGAAAGCTGCGTTTTCATTTTCTCAGCAAACATAAATAACACCTTTTAATCTGAAGTGAACCTTAGTCCAGAGTTCCTTGTATAATGAGACAGAAATGGCATTCAGTGGTGCTTTGGGGGGGTCCCTGTACTCAGCAGGGAGTACAGACACCCCCTTGTGGAAGCTGCCCAGTGCTCTATGTGAGCAATACGTACACCAGTGGGGCAGCATCCTTACCCCACAGCACAAAGTACTATTCCTGCAGACAGATACTCTGTCTCCACTCTGAAGAACCCCAACGCTTGCTTTTACACTAATCCCTTCTTTTTTTTTTTTTTTTTTTTTTTTTCCAGGGGGGTTCAGGTAAAACTTGGAGAAAAATGGCCAATTCTGTATCATTCCATTCCACTGAAAAGAGCAACGGGCAGGACACTTACCAATACTTTAAAGTTATTTCAGCAAGAAAGTTACTTCTCCCCAGTTATTCAAAGAATGAATGGTCTAGCTTTTCCTTTTGGACTAGCAAATAATGCTGTACCTTGCCATGGATATTTTAGTAGTTTTGTTATTTATTACATTATTTTTGCTCTGGCTGTTCCTTGAGTCCTCAGCATTACATTGAAATACTATTTCTCTCCCACAACTCAAAGAAAAGCTACCAACTATGAAGTGCTAATTTACTAACCAACAGTGACACAGAAATACCAAAATGTTCAGAGTCTCAAATTAGAACAGTTGCCAGGGTCTTCAGACGTATAAAATATTTTCTGTAGGCCGTGATGTCTGACATAAATACAATGCCAGAGTAAGGTCATCCAAATCAAAACAATAAATAGTGGAATGGTGACAGAAAATGTTAAAAACAGTTACAATACACATGTTCTTTTCCCCTTAGGACAAAAGATTCTCATCATGTTCCTTTTTGTTATGCCAGAAATATTTAACTGATTCATGTGTTGTGGTATAAATACTTAAGTCAGTTTCTGTTCCTGCTTCTTAACAGTTCATTTTATGTAACATACAGATTCATTTGAACCAAAGTAAGGTATTCTGTTCTCTAATGTTTCTTCACCTCTAAACCTTCACTACCACACACACAAAAAAAACCTTCTGATGTGGGCCCAGTGTGATACAGCTTCTAACAAGCAAATTTAGCAAAAGACTGACATGCATCTCTAGTAGTATTTGTAAACATGATTACTTTACTTCAAGAGACTGAAGCAGATATTTCCACTATGGAAAACTAAGGGAACAGACTGTTTTCTGTCTTGACATTATTATCACAGGGAAGTAAAATCCAAAAGGAGAGAAGTGACATAACCGGGCGTGATTGATGGAAAATTCACAGCAGAAGGATCGTGCTGCAGGCAAGGCCAAACAGGGAATCAAAGGCAACCCTAAGCACTATAGTTAGCTCTGCAGTGGGAAGAGACAGGATGAGCTGAGTTGACAAAAGGTCATGCAAAAATGTTGCTTTTCAGTTTCAGGATCAGCAGGTTCACACTGGCAGTACTGTATATTTGAACAACTCCCGTATTCAAAGTCAGCTAAAGTCATGGAATTTAGCACTTCCCCCCGCAATAACTGTGTTCTTGCTTTTTATATCCAAAAAACTGCTAGCAAAAAGGAAATTTCAAAATCTCAAGCATGAGTATTCATGGAAACCAAATTTTAAACACATCAGTAAACAAGAGAGACAATGACCTGATTTCCACCCTTTATAAATAGGACCACGCCTCACCCACAATGATTTTGTGTCAGGGCCTGTGGGTGATGACAGAACTTTGTAGTTCAGTAAACGCAATGCACTCGATATATTGGAAGTAGGGTGGAACATCTCTTAACAAAAAGTCTCTTCAAGTAGGTCCCTGGCAAGTTGTGCTTAAAAGAAGTCAGCTGAGGTCATACTACGGACAACAAGTACTGTAAATTAAATATAAACCTTTCACCTCACCAATGACACGGCCACCCTCGTTGTTCTGGTCATGATACCATGCTTTAAAAATAAGAATTTTTAAATTGCCTGAAGGTAGACATATCTAGTGAACAGTCCTGAGAAGAGATAAACATAAGAAGCAATATGGCTTTGTTAATGGTGTTTCTGCTTGTCCTAACAAACACAGTAGTTCTCAGCTGAGCTATTTCTTGCCGATGAAAGTATTCCAGCTTCTTGAGAGTTAATAAGGATCTCTCTGTAAAAGACAATGCTATTCCTTGGAGACATACTTTAGTAGTTCTACATTCTTTTTATAAGTTACTGCTCCTGAAATGACATTTTTCTAAGAGATTCAGACTCCTAGTGTTTTTTCAAGCCCACCTCCTGAATAAGATTCAGAAACTCTTCATGAGAAACTAGCATGATCAGTCATAATGAAACAGCTCAATTTGAAGAAAAAATATTCCATCATACAGCAATTTTTCTAAACATCATACTCTGTGCAAGTCTAAATTAGAGATCAGTAGAATGAGAATACCGTGCAGATGAGGATAAATCAATGCAAAACTTGAAGTGTTTAGCAGACTTAGACACATTACAAATTATTCTCTCTCCCTTCCCCCTCTCTCTAGCACAATGCTCACCAAGTGAGCACTCATAGCCATTTTGGATGTCTTCAACCAGATCTAATATTGGGAAACTTTCCACCTGCGTACCTACATCAGCAAATTTACTGCCAATACAACACAAAAGCATCCTGCTCCCCTTTCTTGTAAAAGGCAGACTAAGAGGCCTGTCCAATGGAATGGTACATTTCAGAAATTACTATACCATGAACAGGTTGATTATTCCTCAGCAACAAGCATCACGGGAAGACTCCACACTGAAATTCACAGCCAAAATGGGAGACATCAGTACTAGCGTCTGGCAAAACAGTAATCCTTAAATCTTACCACATAAACTACTTAATTCTTTTCATCCTGTGAACCGATGAGTGTTTGGGGAATAGGTTAGAATAAGAAACTTAAGTTATATCATTAACAAGCAGATTAATCATTTTAATAGCCAGAAACCTAATAACAGCAAAGAAAAATGATTGCTCTGCTCTGATTCATGGCATATGTCACAATAACGCTAGTGTGAAATAATAACATGAAAGGAGACAAATTGTCCTGAAGAACATATATTTCACTGCTGTATGGTATTATTTAGTCTGTACTGTTAATCAAATTTGACACACTCATAATTTTCAACAGGAAAAACAAAGGAAAATAGGAAAAAACATAGATACTCTCCCAAGGCTGTAAAGGCAGGTATTAAAAATATTCTCATTCAACCTACATATGTTTAAATGTTGGTTTAGGATTTTTTTCCAGTATGAATAGAATTTCATAAATTGCCAAAGAGCACATAAAAATAAAAACCATGGTTTCCACCATGAAATACAAAGGTTTAGTAGTAGAAGAGCTCACAGAAAAACTTAATGTTCTGCTACTTCCTCTACATAAGGCTGGCATAACTCTTTCTTGGACTTAATTTATGTTCATATTCATTCAGACCCTGCCCTTTTTGCCAGATTTGAGTAACTGATGATAATTTGTGCTACTGATACTTTAATGTATAAATGTGTTGGAATGTATTTAAAACATGCCCTATCTCACACATTAGTGACAGTCTTGAGGCAAATAAAAGCCTAACCAGCCCAATGGTTTATGTAAATTAATGGCTTAGCTCTATATGGTGTTTTGGGTCTTCTTAACCATCTAGTTCTCTTCCATTAAAAAAAAAAAAAATACACAGAGAGAGGGAAAAGAAAAAAAGATCTGTAACTCTAGAACAGTAGGAGAAGAATCTGAAAGTACACTGACCACAATTTTATTTAACAAAAACTTAAAGAAAAAAAGGAAATACTAATGTTTCAAATCATATATACGTTGAAGTCTAATCAATTTATATGCTGGCATATAAATATAAGTTAACACACAAAACATAATCAAAACATAAGTTTACACACAAAACATAATCAAAACCTTCACTCTGTGAAAAGCACAAATCAATATTAAGTGTTAAGGAGAAATGACTAGCAACACGGGACATTAAGTAAGTCTCTTTTTTTTCTGAAAACACGTCAGATTTCAGATCACATCTGAAACTTCCAAAGTGTGTTTGGCTTTTGACATTCGGGCATGATCAAAGTTTCTTCCCTATTGCAATTGAACGATTTCAGCATGTATGAAAGCGTATCTTACCCGAACTGACCACAAAGTGGTGCTATTTGAACATAAAACCATTGCGTTTAGTCCTTAAAAAATTTGTGATGGGCTGAGTAACTCTTTCTTTAGACACGGTAATAACTTTCCGTTTAGAAAGAAACCAAACACAAAAGGGACAGGGTTCATGTGAGTTGTTGTCCAAATTGGCTGATGGTGACATGCAACCCAGCTGTCCCTAAAAAACTATTCTGTTTTAAGCTTTTAAAGTTGTCCAGCATTAAAAGCTTACACTATGAATCTTACAAGAAAGCCATGATAGTTGTAAAGGGATTAAATGTCCTGTGCAAGGATCTACACCATTGATGAAAATCATTATGTTAAGCTACCTGGAAAGTAAACACGTGGCATATTCACTTATCTTACCTTGCCATGGTAGGTTTTGAAAATGAAAATAGGAAAGCCCCAAATGTTTGTAATCTAAATATTCACCTAATGCATTCACTTGGACTAGATATAAGGAAGATTTTTTTCACAGTGAGGGTGGTGAAACACTGGCCCACGATTCCCAGAGAGGGAGTAGATTCCCCATCTCTGGAAACATTCAAGGTCAGGTTGGACGGCACTCTGACCAACGTAATATAGTTGAAGATGTTCCTGCTTGCCGCAGGAGTCTTGGACTAGGTGACCTTTAAAGGTCCCTTCTAACCCAAACTATTCTATGATTCAGAATATTCACCAACAGTGGAGTGTCAGGATCATGAACTCGTTTGTGCGTTAACCTGATGCACCTCCTGGATCAATACAGAGTGTAAAAGACTACTTCATTGTAAATAAAGTGCTAAGACTACAACTTGGCTCAAATTCTTGAATTTCAGCATCTTTCACTCGTGCAACTACGCCATCACACAATTGAACCAGGAACAGAAGTATTTTCATGTACAATAACGCCTGAAAAGGCGCAAGCATTAGGCCAGGTGACCAGAAACCCCTCAGACAGGTGCGAGGACATAAAGAGATGCTTTGGGCCCAGCAGCCTGGCCACCCTCTCCTGGCCATACCTGCAGGAGTACCTGCATCCAGCTTTGGAGTCCTCAGCACATAGACCTGCTGGAGCAAGGGCAGAGGAGAGCCACAAAGGTGATCAGAGGGCTGGAGCACCTCTCCTGTGAGCACAGGCTGAGAGTTGGGGTTGTTCAGCCATGAGAAGGTTCCGGGCAGACCTTATAGTGGGTTTCCAGTATCTGAAAGGAGCCTATAAAAAAGCTGGAGAGGAACTTTTTATAAGGGTATGTAATGATAAGATGGGGGGTAATGGCTTGAAACTGGAAGAGGGTAGATTTGGATTAGGCATCAGGAAGAAATGTAAGGGTAGTGAGACACTGGAACAGGTTGTCCAGAGAAACTGTGGATGCCCCATCCCTGGAGTAGTTCAAGACCAGGCTGGATGGAGCTTTGAACAACCTGATCTGGTGGGAGGTGTCCCTGTCTGTGGCAGGAGGGTGGAATTAGATGATTTTTAAGGTCCCTTTCAAGCTAAACCATTCTATGATTCCGTGACAGGGGGCTGAGCCCAACCACCCCGCGGGAAAGCAGAGCTCCTATCTGATGGGGCAAAACCACAAGGGAATCCAAACGGATTTTTTTTTGTTTGGTGGTTTCTTTTCNACAGCAGCGGGGTGCTGGTCGGCAACTGGGAGGAGGATCTCTCCCTGGAGGAGGTAGCGGCGGAGCCGGGCCCCTCTGTCCCCCGGGGAGCCTCGCCCGCCCCTTCCCCTCGCCGTGTCTCCCCCCCTGATTCTTTAGATTCGGTTTAAGCCTGAGGTGGTGAGTGCTGGCTAACGTGTCTGCCCCCTCTCTCTCTCCTCTCAAGGACCGCTTGAGGGATTTCATGCATAAAAGAGAACGAGGAGAACTTTTGATACAGAAAATAAACAAACTTCAAGATAATCTTTTCAAGAAGGTAATTGTTTAACAAGGTTATGTCAATCCTGTGTGACCACATATAATGGCGCAGCTGTTAGTAGTGTTCTTTATACATTAAGAATGTTATGGATTAGCGTTTTATATGGTAAAATACTATCAGAAGTATTTTAGGTTTATTAGGTTCAGATGATTCTGTAAAAAATTATGTATATTTAATTTAGATACAGCTGTCGGTGTCTAAGGATGGATTTCTACATTTTGGAGACACTGTGATGCTCCTGCACCCAGACGACAAATCCTCGGAGGAGAATCACCATGGAGCATGTGGCCGGCTGACTCTGGCAATTAATCTTGATGAACTATCCGTGTATTCAGCCAAATCACTGCAAATCCCTCGCGGAATTAGCGCAATTGAGAGCGCAGACCCAGTGGGTCGAAATACTTTTTGTATTTTAAGGTTTGGTACTTCATTTGAGGTTTTTGTCAATGATTATGTTAGCTTTCAGTGTCTTGTTTTGAGAAATATGCAATGAAGTTTGCTAATATACAAGTGAATTTCAGTAAGGCTAGTTTATTTAAGAATAATTTTTTAAACTTGGGTTATGTTTTAAGCTTGATTCTACTCTGCATTTTACTGTAAATAATGCCAAGGAAGTTTAAATCAGTTTAGAATTTGCGTGAAAACAGAACTGAGTTCACTGTATCACTTGGTAAACTCTGCAGCCACTGCAGCACAGTCCTGTTTCAGTTGTGGAATAAAACCCGTGTCCAAATATCACTGTTATTGCTCCTTCTCCTGCAAGTAAAGTCTCTGGAGTAGAACTTTGTGTCAAGGCTTTTGCTGCGTATTAAGGGGACAGTGTTTCTGCTGACCTAAAAAAGACCAAACAGCATGCTCTCTCTCAAAGACTTACTTCCAGGTGTTTGTGGGAGAAGAACAGGGTCCTGCTCAACAGTAGAAGGCTCTGCCTGAGAGTATGTATTGACAATTATAATAGTTCTTATGAGTACAAATTAACCCATTTAATCCTGATTGGGCAAAACACTTTGGGTTAGACCTAAGAAAGAATTTTAATGACAAAAGCATAATTTAGGCCTTCTAGAACTGCAAAGTATTTTTGCCGAGCTGCTGTCTGATCTTAGGCATTGAATGCTATCAAGTCCCTCATTAGCTGACTACTAAGTTCATCAGCAACGTAAGTTTTTTTACTCAGAATACACTTAGAAAGTCTAGTACTTAATTTAGTGATTCTTCAATGTAAAATATAGAAATCATTCTGGAAATAAGGTTATAACAGCATGTAATTACTGAATATCAGTTATGTACATTAATAGCCACATATGTTGTTACAGACAAACACATGCTGTTCTACTTTTAGCCTTTGATTTCTCAGATGCTTCTATTAAGTATGTTTTCAGGGGGGTCTCAGTGCTGAGTTCTCATTGATTTTTCATAGGATGTCGTATTTCCACCCTGTATGTTTATACATACATCATAAAAAGTAATTAATATAACCTCCTTCTGTTAATAATTTAACCAGAGAGTCATGTATGAAATGTCTTTTCAGTTAAGATATTTTACTTATTTTTAAAAGTAAACTTAATAAAAAGTGTTGCCACAAGACCTAACTATAGATCAAAACAAACAAACAAAAATAATAGTAAAGCTGATTATTTGAAAGTCTTCTTTTTATAATTTTTACAGTATTGATGGAAGTGCAGAGGGTGAACCCATTCGATTTGGGCAAAAATTTTGTCTTGGAACAACAGGAGGGTTTTCTGGCCAAATGGTAAGGCAATAAAGTTGGAAATGGCATATACTGACCGTGTACATTTAATCAGTATGTGTGTATATATATATATAAGTACACGCACAAGGATGTGCAGTGGTTCAACATCTTAGCTTTACAGAACAGATTCAGAATAAGCAATAACTACTTAGAAGGTTTATGCAACTCACCTGCGATCGGGTGTCAGGGTCTCGTGGGCTGTCAGCCAGAATAACCAGATACAGGAGATTTTAAAAAAGAAAAAGCAAATTAAAATTTGTTTGTGAATCATGAAAGAATTCATCATTAGGAGAGGGATGTTACTTTTTCTTTAAATAAATCCAAAATGAGAAGATTTATTTTCTTGTGAAAATAAATCTATATTAGGTGTAAGAAGTAAAACACTATCATTCTCAGGAGCAGATTTCTGTTAAAGGTTAATATTGTTTCCCTCTGCAAGTCAGAAGCAAATAAGACATTACATGTTACATTTGTACTGAAATCATCACAACTTCAAAAAAAAAATTCCCTCTCAACAACCATTTTGGAGAGAGAGAATCATTGGAATGAAAATTCAATTTTGAATTAGTACTCAACAGTCTGTGTACAGAATAGCTCCTTAATGAGTATAAGATCAATGTTATGGGTTTTGTATGTATATCTTTAGCTTGGCAGACTAGTTTTCTGAGCTGAGAGAAATTTTTTTGTATTGAAAAATGTTTTTTAAAATTACATGTCATGTTTCTTTTATATTTATACTTATATTGTCCTTAATATATATTTTTATTTACAGTTATATCTAGCAAGTGATCATAAATCATTTATAAGATTTGCTAAAAAATCTCGCCTTCAGCAAGTATTTTTGACAGAAAAGCTTTCCTATTTGACTTGCTGGCAAGCTACCTTCTTGAATCCACATCTGCGCCTTGAACACGAAGGATTTCCAGTTCCTGTAAGAAATTAAAGCTATAGATAAAGTTATGAATATTTAATTGAAACAGTAGGTGGAGTACTTGGAAAAAAGTTTAGTCTGCTTTATGTACATATTTTTCTTATGTAAATTCCTACCAATAATACTGGGAAGGGGGAGAAAGAAGGAACAATCTTTTTAATCAGGGAATCTGCATATACAACTGTCAGTTTCTGGTGTTCACTTTGAAGTTGGTTTTTCTCTCCAGAATTTTTTAAAAGTTGACTCATGTTGTGAGGATGCAGTACTTGGAATCTGCTTTTTGGGACTTTTGAGTACCAAATTGCATTTCCAATAGTAGGAGCTGTAATTAATTAAGAATTCCCATACATTAAATTTAAAAATTATTAAAAAAACCCAACAAACCCAAGACATCTGAGTGAGGGGATGTTTTTTCTAAATGTGGCCTTTAACCTTTTGTAAATACATTAAGCAGATGCACTATTCTCCTCTTCCACATAACTGCTAGGTTTCCTGAAGTACTCGTGTACAGCAAAATATCACAAATATTCCTCTACAGCCTTGAACTGTGACTCATTTGCATGAATCAGCTTACTAATAAACACAGTCAAAATTATGTAATTGTCTGAGACAACATTCTTTATTCACAGTACTGGTAAATGGAGGTGACTAAATGATTGTTATACACAAAAAAATTACAAATTGGGAAAATACAAAGGTCCATATCTAGGCTGTGTCTCCAAACCATCTGGATCTCTCATATGGCAAGTATCAGTTGTAAGAGGAATTAACCTGATGGCACAGGCCACTGGAATGACTCTGTACTACTTGCCTGACTTTATTTTTGAAATACTCAGCAACAGGGGAGTGGAATGGAGTGTATTAGACAGGAGAATGAGTCTGACCCGAGGTCTGAGCTGTTAAGACAGTTGTGTTGAGAACTGGTGGGCTGAAAAACACCTCACTGTCAATGCACAGCAGTCACAGAGTGATACAGAGCGATGCAGGCTTATGCTAGCACTAAATAAAAATATTTTATTTGAATAAGAATAGTTAAAATTGGTCTATGAAGTGTCTTCCCTTGCTTTTTTTCCAGGCAAACTCTAAAATGCTTATTACTCATTGCCATACTAATCGGAGATTAGCCGTTCCAAGGAAATTTTGGACATGGTAAGAATAATTTATAACTGGCAAGGATGTGCATAATGATGTGCCAACATCAAGAATTACTGTAAGAAGCAAGATAGTTGCTTTAGGAATGCACTGAGAAAATGGAAAAGAACACAGAATGCATATTCTTTCCTTTATTTTATTACTGGGCTGTAACGTGTACCCACTGTGATGCTGCAGACAAACAGCTCTGCCTTATTTGTTCTTTTTCTTTTTTTTTTCTCAATTCATATCATGTTTCTATCCTTCTCTAGTTTCTTGGTGGTTCTCCCTTCAAATATCTTGAGCAATTACAGTTGTTGGGTTTGTTTTTTTTAAGAAAAAAACATGCTAAGAAGTGTAAGGAATAAGAGAACTAAATAAAAGCCTACTGCATAAAGTTGTATATTGCTTACGTCTATATGAATCAATATCTCAACAAATTGAAGTTAATCTAATAATTCAAATTAATGTGTATACATTAAATTAACATTGATTATGCATTGTTAAAGAGTTTGCCAAGTGTTTCCCATTAAATTCTGAGCAAGATTTGACCAAGGATTTGTATCAGGTCTTTAGGGATGAAACAAGGTCTGAAAGTTTGAGGCTGAAACAGTTATTAAGGGCCAGAGTCTTCCTCAGTCAGAGAGAAATGGTGATAAGAGCTCAACCAGCTTGTACATACTGAGTTGATGATCAGTGCCTGAAACTGATGGGGCTACTTTAGCTCTGAAGATATCATTTCCCTTTGTCTCCTATGAATAATTTAGGAATTTGAAATCAAAGTGAGCTTGTAAGGGTCTGATATTTGAAAGTGCACGATGATATTTCTAAGCGAGCCAAGAGAAACATGAGAATACCTTGAACAACTTGCAGATAATGCAGACTTGGTGAATTTGTGTATATATTAATTCTCCCTGCCCATCTCCTTTACTTTGACTTTGCAGGTCTTGTTTTGGAAAAGAATATGAAGTAATTTGTCACACTTACCTGGACTCCCATAGAGTTGAAGAAGATAAGAATTACTGGATAATAGTTACAGGAAATCCTGGTGATGAGAATGGTACAATGATTGATAGACCCAGCCCTCACACAGGCGGGATCAGCAAGAATGAGATTCGTGAAGAGACATAGAATATAAAAATCCCAGACTGCAGCAAACAAAGGTTGATGAGATTCTGGTTCTTGGGTTTTCTGTTCAGATTTTAGTTTGAGAGAGGTTTGCTTTAAAAATGGAAATGAAAGTCTACCATTAATAATATTGCATAATCTCATTAACTCATCAAGGCCATACAGTGGGCAAAAACTAGTAACATTTGATTAACCCTGCAAAACATCAAAAAATCCTGAATCAGGAAGGATTTGTTTTCCCATTTGCATGTTCACTGATGGCAAAAATTCAGAATACAGGAAATGTAATATATTTTCACTACCTTACTGGCTTTCGGAGCGTATTTAACCAATTCTTCCAATACCAAAATAGTGTCACACTTTTTAAAAGGATGAGTGTACACTTTCCAAAACACAGAAAACTAAACTCATGCAAGCTATCATGGGATACTTTGACTTTTAAAGTTCATCTGAAAGAAAATTGTTTGTTGAGCTTGTTCCACGCTCTGTCTAGCATGATGTCGCAAATTATTAAAAAATCACCAGTGAGGTCTTTTTATCTTGAGATTTGCTTCAGATTTATGAGAATTATTTTAAAAAGAGTAAATTGATTTTTTTACATTTTTCCATGTATTCTAAACATTTAAATGCCAAGTAATTGAGAACTTGAGCACAATGATAGACTAGAGACTTCTGACAGTCTTATCCATGTATCACCATGTTCCATTTGCCTCCCACTCTCAGAATTTTTCAATCCATAATAATTTCTACCATGTTCGACAGCAGGGGATAACTGCCAGGGAAAATTAAGCCCCCACAAGTTTCATGAAAGTAAGTGCTGAAGTAGAAAAAGAATAAGAGAGACTGTGAAAAAGACTGTAGTCTATGTTCATACCTATTTAGACTTGGAGAACCCACATTAAAAAAAATAGTCCAGGAACAGCAAGAATTTCAGCTGGAGCTCGCTTTTTCTTATACAACAAAATCAACTGAGCATGAGATACAAAAGCACAGAAGACAGATGTCATTATTCATAGAGTTAGTTACCTGTGTTTATATAGAAGCAGAGACAGCACCACAATCTTCTTAGGGTGTGATGTTCCATGATGTACATTTAGTAAAGCTACACACGTACATATTCCATTTCTTAGTGTACCACAAGGGCAGGCTTTGTCCACACACAGTAAGTGAATTTCTGAGTGTAATACTACATGTATCTCCATTCTCAAAAAGGATTCCAAAGACCTTCAATATTCATAAAGGTCAAATAAAACTTTCTAAGTTTTACTGAAATGAACCCACTAGACTCTCACAGAAGAGGAGACTGATCCAAACATCTTCTGTCTTATCCCTGATAGACTGTTTCAAACCCGCTTGGTTTTGTTCAATACAAATTAAACCACAGACTGCAGAATAAGGTAACTAGCGCTTGGCGGACAGGGTCTTGGAGCAGGAGATATGTAGTGTTCTGTGACGTGCAGGTTTGCTTTAGGGGAGTGTATCACAGAAGGCAATTTTTGAATCATGCTCCTCGTGCAAACCTTCATAATCCCATTATAGATGAGCTGTTATAGAGGACAAGAACTTTAGGAGCTTTTTTTTTCACTTTCTATGTAACGATATGAAATCTGATGTATGGAAAATGATGCATGTTGTTAAAGAGGCCCTGCTATTACTGCAACTTGGAGAGATTAAAAATCTGCACATTTCTCACAATAGATTGACACAATCCTGCTTTGATTTTGTAGGTATTAAACTAGAAAAACTTAGGCTGTGTGAGTGCACTGCAGCATTTGCAATTTGACCAGTGTGGGCATATATTGGTATTAGGGATAGCTATTTTGAATCTGGCAGTCTCTTTCCTCTTGGTTAAATGTAAGAAACAAGAAGAGCCCTTAAACTAAAACTGTTGCTGAAACAAAGCTTCGTGTGAACTGATGCAGGAATGAGAACTGTGTGGGCAGAGTGCTTTGGCCAGCTAATGTTATGGATAGGAGTGTGTGTGCGTTTGTGGGGGAGAGAAGCAACACAGGCTGTACAAAAACAAGTTTTGTGAAGTCTTAGAGGAAAACCAAAGAGATAAACAGATACAGAAATAAGTAGGTAATGTTGGAATTACATGCTGATTAAGTGGCTTGGAGACTCTGTATGTGTTCTGCTCAGTCTGTGCTCATGGGAAAGGACTTCTTGAGCAGTTGGAAAATAAACAAAATTGAATCAACAATTCCTGATTCAATTTATTGATTTTTTTCTTCTTACCTAATACAGTTTTAAAGCCACAGATTTCTATGAAGTTTCTTATTTCATCTAATAGATATTTATAATTCAGCCAATTAATGATATCAAATAAAGATATGTATGTTACCTAGTTTTTCTTTTTAAAAAAACTGTATTTTACAGTTCTTAGTACTGTCCACATGATGGCACCATATTTTTCTAGACAACACAATTATTGCTACGTGTGTAAACCAAGCTGAAACGTTTAAATCCAAATGAGTCTCTGGTGCAATGCCACAAAAGCCAACTGGGTTAAATCAGCCTTGAATTCTGGGCTAGGAGATGTCATTAATATTTTATCCTGGTTTTGGAAAACAAAGTTAAGCAACAACAGTAAATAGGAAAACATAAATCTTTAAGTTTTGCATATAATGAACTTAAAGCTAATTAGAATATTTGTAACCAAAACATACCTAGAAAAAAATATCTTCAACAGCATTTGCTTTTACTTTCTGTGTAAAGATATAAAACCTGATCTGTGACAATGATGTGTGTTTTTAAAGGGCCATCGTTATTACTGACGCCAATTTATAGATAATAAAATTCTGCACATTTTCACAACAGATTGACATTACCCTGCTGTGATTTTGTAGGTATTAAACTAGGAAAACCTAGGCTGCATAGAACGCCCTGCAGTGTTTCTAATTTGGTCATTGTGAACATTTATTGATAAACACAAGATTGAACACCAAGAATTATAGGAGTGAACATTAGCACAGAACCTGAACAATCCTGCAACTGCCAGTTAGAGACTAGTGGGCAGGGTACTGAAGCTCTGAACCATGCACCAGTCCCCACCGTTGTGTAGCTCAGGGCAGGCACTGGATTTCGCTTGTCCCAGTATTGCCTATTATGAAATACGGAGAGCGATGCTTGCCTCGTTTGCAAAGCACTTTGACGTATACCAACAAAAAGCAAAATCCTGTCTAAGAAAGCTTTTAATGCCTCTTCCAAATTAGACCCAATATGGATAGCTCTATAAAGTACATTGTGGGAAGATAAAACTCACTTTACCTCCATTCCAGGCAGCTCAAAAGCTGTTCACGTGAAGCTGATCCAGAGCTATTAGTCCTTGCTGAGGGACAGGGTGCATTAGTTCAGATTTAGTGCTGTGCTAATACAGCTTTTCATAGGCCTAAGGCCCAGAGAGCTCACATCTGCACATGCTTTGCTGTGAAAATGTGCGTTAACAGCACAATATTGAAGTAAAGAGGAGATACAGAGAATTCAGTCAGCAAAGAAAAGCGTCTTCCTCCTAGTAACCTCACACATTGGTAACACGGGAAAATCAAAATCCAATTTTAAATCCGCCTTTTCACTTTCCCTCTCTCTTGCATGTTTCCCCAACCCATATTTCACATCACTTCTCCATCTAGCCCAAACTTACTGATGTTCTGTGGTTATAAAGTGCTCTTCTAGCACCCAGCACAAGTCCCTGGCTGCTCTCCCTAATCACATCCGCATCTTCAGAGGCTGCTTTTCTTTTTGGTGATTGTCATGAAGTACTGTTTTAGCTCAGACAGACCAGAGGAGGAGGCCATATGCAGGTTTAGTAACAGGATAAAACAACTGAGGGGGAAAAAGAAAGGCACAGGAAACATTATAATAAGAAATTCCACACAGCAGTGGAAGAAAATATCCAAGCACTGGAAAATTGGTGGAGTTGGCAGGTAAGAGGGTGATTTTGATAACATGTGTGCCCACTCACCCTAAATTAATATTGCATGTCTGCTGTCATCTGAAGGGTAAATGTTCTTTTAAAATCACAGTTGTGGCTTTAGAAACATTTAAGACTGTTTAATGCATGAAAACTAAGCTAAGGAGGGCACAAAATAAAAATCCAAATGTGAAATGTAAAATACATTAAATACAAGTGGAAATCAGAAAATCTGTACCTTGTTTTGCCAGCTACACCTCTCTTCTAATTCTGTTCTGTTTGAGGCTTTGTCCCAGGTCTTGCCTATACAAAGAGGGCCAAGCCGAGTTTGCCAGCTCCCCTCTTACATTCTGGTTTGACTTCAGCCTGGGAGCCGTAGAGGGGAATCTAATCCTCAATGTTGCATTCCCCTGGGGAGGAGGAGGAGTGCAAAGACCTGTCACCTTGCTGGATGTGTGCTATTTCAGCAGGGATGTGAGCAGCCATCACTGCTGCTCAACTCAACCTCAACTACAAGATTTGCATGATAAGTTAGAATTGCTTATAATGAGAGGAATAACTAGCCAAGGGAGCCACCCAATTTGGTTTGTTTGGTTTGGTATGGTTTGGTTTNCTACAAGATTTGCATGATAAGTTAGAATTGCTTATAATGAGAGGAACAACTAGCCAAGGGAGAGCCACCCAATTTGGTTTGTTTGGTTTTGGAGTTCTTTTGTCAACACTCTTTGTGGAGGTTAAGTAATGAAACAATCAACACTTTTCTTCTTTTTTTTTGCTGGTGGCCTTGGACAAAGCAACATCTTTTATGCAAGAGAACAGAATCTTCAGCAGTGCACTAGAAAGAATTACTACAACAGAATCAGGCAGCTTTCTCTAGAGAAGTCTCTATATTTTCTGGCAAGGAATACTCAAAGCACAGTAGAAGGGGTACAAACATTAAAAAGTGCCTGATGACATTAATATCCTCATTCAATGACAAAATTAATTCATACGCGTACATCTACGTGTTTATATGAGAAGCTCAGAGACCTAATTTCCCAACATCTGTTAAATGCTGTTTCATACAGTATGTCAAAACAAAACTAAACAGACCATCCAGTTATAGGCCAGCTAGTATATATGTTTCTATAACGCTGGTCTTGTTTTAATTATGTGCTCCTTGGGGCAGAGACCATATCTTCATCTTATTTTTCCAAATACAAAGAACTACAGCAGAGAAGTTCAGTAATAGCATAAAACAATTATTAAAAATGAATGTAAGATCACAAGAAATTAAATTGGAGCTGGTGCAAATAGCCAGAGATACAGACATATGAAATCTGCACATAAAACAGCGCCATATAGTAAACTCTTGGTGTGGGGTATGACAATGCAGCTGCCCAAGTAATTCTGACGTTAATAGGAGTTGCTAGGAGAAGAGCCCACAAACCACGGTGCTGTCTCTGTGGGTCTGAGAAACCCACAGCGAGGCGTAAGAATTATACATGGCAGTATTTACTTTTATATATATATTTAGTTTTTAATTATATGTCCTACTAGATAAAAATACCCAACCAGCTGTTAACTTAAGTGCCATTTGCAAAAGTGACACCGATCCTGAAAAATTGAAAGGCTGTTTCTGCAGCTCATTCACACTGAAATTGTTAGGAGTTAGGTTGTATGTACCTTTGGGGATCTTTGACTAAGAAAATCACTTTAGTAAGTGGCATTTAGCTGTTTCTGAAGTGTTACCTTGTAGAATTTACAAAAACATTAAATCCCCAAGCAAAATGAAAGCAACAAACTAGTGAATAAGCAAAGTACTGAATTAAAGTTAAAGGGGTTACATTTCCTTTAGGAGCAAACTCAGTTAAAACTCCTGAAATGTTAATTAGCATGGATTATTGTTACAAGGTATCTAAAAGATTAAACACAAGTTTGCGAAATCCACATCAGACAGCAATTTCTACTCTTCCTCCCTGGTTTCCTACCACTCCACTTGCTTGGGCTTTCTGCCTCGGCTTCTGCCGAAGAAAGAACCGAGCCGTTGTTTGGGGAAAAGTTTAAGGTTCATCAGCTTTTCCGGTCTTTTTGCTGACGATTTTGGCAGCATCGGTTTACCCAGAACACCCAAGATGTATTATAGTTTTTCAAATAACCAGTGAATTTAATGAGCCATGAAATGAGGCATGTTTTGGAATAAAAATACACATAGATATAGAAAGAAAAATGAATTGGCACTGTATAAACATGCACACATGCAGTACTTTAATGCTTGTGCAGAAATAACATACACTTCAGCATATGCTGGAGAACAATCTTTCCTCATCTAAATGTTTTAACTGGTTTCTTTTGAAACTACCTGAACGGATTAGTTCTCTCAGTGTAATCTTAGGTGGCCAGGGACATATTCAGGTCTGATTAAAAACGGCTCCAAGGCGTTACACAGTAATCCAGAATAACACTCTAGCTACACTTACTGCTTCTATCGCACCCTTTTTTCTTACCCATCCTCATTCCCCTTTGCTACAACTGTGTCCTCAAACCCGGCTGGCCTAAGGTTCTGCTCAGTCTTACAGGAAAACTAAGCAGTTGCCTAGAGATTGGCCAATGTATGATCTTTGGTCTTCCTTCCTCCTAATCCAGTCAGTTTTCTCTATTTTCTCTAGAACGTGTTGAGTAGAGGACCCAGATCACTGCACTGTGTGGTCAAAACCTTGTAATTACAAGAAAACCAACTTAATTGGGATATTGTCTTGTTTTTTGGCACCACTGTAAATCAGTGATGATAGTAGATGGAGGTAAAGAACAAAGAGACTACCCAGACCAAAAATCACCTGGTTTTGAACTTTGTTTCTCTTGTCTTTGTTGAAACAGTGCACAAACTCCTTCCATTTCCCCAGCCAATACAGATAACAACAATGATAGTTCTGCACTTTGTCACACATTTATCCTGCACTTTTTCATCCCTCTTTTACCATATCTGTACATCGGCGTCCCGCCCTGTTACATGGGTGTAGCTCTTTCCTAAAGGAAGATAGTAAGAAGCATTTTGCAGATGTTTCTTAGGTGCTGATAAGAACAAGACAGAAATATTCCAAAGAAAATGTTATCTTTGTTCTTAAGTGTCTTGGCATTCTAAAATTTACCATAAACTTTGCCTGCATATATTTGACTTGAAATGGTACAAAATTTTACAGGTTGAATTCATACAGTTACCAGTTTTGATTATGAATTTATCCAGACAAAAATTATATGGATCTATTCTCTTTTGTCCACATTCCTTTTTCAGCCACAAGTAACAATCTGAATAACAGGGATACTAGCTATCTCAATAATTACAACGTCTGACCTTTGATACAACATAGCTTAGTGTTCTCACTACTCATTGAAAATTTTGATGCTTCCAGAAGTACTTATAATTCAATATTTTCCCCTGTCCCATGCTAATTAGCATCTAACTATATAGCAACAGATTGTGCCATGTTAGGCGGTTATGGAATTTTGGGCTTAAGTGCTAACAGATTTTAAACAGCGTCACACTTTGGGACTAGTGAATGGCTTGTACTGAACTCCAGCTTTTGTACAGCATTCAGAAACACCAACACAAATTCCTGCTTCCTATGAAATTAGCTTAACAAGGATTTGGGGAGTAACCATTTGCACTATATGGTTGATGTGTGCAACCTTTTCATCTAAGCAATTATTTCTGAGAACAGAATGCTCATTCATCATGGAAAGAATTGAGGCAAAGTCGATTTATACCACATATTTGGCCTGTTACATGACACAAACATCAGCTGCTTGGTTTCAGAAGTTAAGCTTTACATATAAGTCAATAAGTGGTGAAGGGTTTTTGGTCAACTCATGTAACCTATAGCACTTTTAGGTTTTCTGCAATAAGGCAATGTTCATATTATAAAGAAAGATGTTGCCAGAACTGGTGTAAAAGCACAATAATGAGTTTTCAAATGTATTTGAAGCTATTCTATGAAAGACAACTTATTAACATGCTGTGGTAAGGCAGCAATTTTTCCAAAGGAACAGTGTAATTAAGTGTGCACAGTCCTCCTGTGTAACTGTCATAAAGAGACTATTCATCACCTAGAGTTCTTGTGCCTGCAATACAGCGGCAGCATTGGCTAAAACAGTCTTCCTGAGGGAGGGACAATGAAGTTGAAACTCAACTGATAGGCAATGAAAGGAGTTCTTAAAGGGTGCAGGTGTTTTCATGGTGTTTTCATCCATGAAAACAAAATTACAGAGAAAAAGAGGAAAGCAAAACTAAAGCAGTTCAAAATATATTTAAACTTGAAGAGCTCTCCGTACCTGGGGAGAATCCAAGATGATATTCTGCTTCTGCAACTGATCATAGGTTAGCTTCTCCACAGAAATAAACAGTGATCATCTTTAAAATTTACTAGTCAAATACAGCCACAATCATATGAAGTCTATGAAGCTTTGTTTTGATACTTTTCTTCCTTGTAGATAAAAGTTTTTTTTTTTTTTTTTAAAAATCACTTAAAAGAGNGTTTTTTTTTTTTAAAAAAAATCTCTTAAAAGAGTGCTTTAGAGATCAAAAAAAAAAAAAAAATTTGCCATAGTCAAAACCAGTTTGCCTCAAATAGTTCCTGTTACTGCAGAAAGATTCTGGTATGATAAAGCCACTGTTCATATAATAAAAAGTATATTGGGTTTATAACTCAAAATTCATTATTCTGTGTAACTTTTGCATTTAGAGAACAATTCAAGGGATCACCTAGTAAGTTAGAATTCATAACTTCACTTACATAAAGAAAACAAATCATTGGTAAGGTGAATCTATTTTACCTGATTTTGCCAGTTATTTACTAAATTCTTCCAATTTAGAAGAATGCTAATACAAAATACGTGTGGCTGGGCAGGCTTTTGAAAAAAGGAACTAAACAGAAAAGTATCTCCTGAACTTTGTTATGTGAGTATTAACTTTGAAATGGCATTAGCCACTGTGCCCAAGACCGCACATCACTGCTGTTGTAAACTGCATAGAGCAGAAGAAACATTCCAGGAAGTTCTAATTACCTTAATGATGAACTTCTGTTTAGCCAGAACTTAAAAAAAACCCAAACAACAACAAAAAACAAAACAAAACAAAACAAAACAAAACAAAAAACCCAAACGAACGGGTTGGACAAGATGGCAGCTGAAATTTAGTATAGGTAACTGTGAGGTAACGTGTATTGAAAGGAACGATTCAAACTATTCATAGATACTGATGGTTTGCAAAATCACTCAAGAAAAAGATCTAGGCGTTACTGTGAACAGCTTAATGGAAACTTCTACTCAGTGCACAGTAGTGGACAAAAAAGCAAACAAGATGTCAGACTATATTAACAATGGATTGGAGACTAATACTGGAAATAGTAATACCATCAAATACATCAATAAAATATTCTTCATTTCAAGATTAGCATATTTTGCTTAAATTATCTGAAAAGAAATAGAAATGACCTGGAAAAGAGAATTAAAGGGATTTAGGGGCATAGATTAACCTCTAAAAAGTGAAAGACTTTTAAAGGACATCATAATTATGATACCCATCATATTAAGGTGTGTTTCTTTTCTCTAAACAACTTCTCTGTTCCTCAGTTTGTAAACAAGGATAGCAGGAGCCACTGACCTTTGTCATATCTACTGAGAAGAATGAATGAAAAATGGCATATGGACTCTGGATAAACTTCTTTTGAGCACAAAGCCTGAATGTAATTTCTTTGCTGCTGCAGAGAAAAAGAGAAAGAGTCAACTCCTCATCAAACCTTTCATCTGCTCTCCCGTGATCCCGGTCTGCAGGGCACAATCCAGCCCCACACCTTATCCAGCCTAGGCTCAGATGATGCCTATACCCAGCACCTTCTATTCAATCTTTACTCGTTTCCTCAAATTCTGTCTAGCACCTCAACTTGGGACCTTTCCTCCTTTTATCCTTTCCTTCCCCTCATGTCCTGCACTTACACATCTGTAGTTTACCCTCTGTTGCTTCCAGCATCTCACAGCGGTTACCCCACTGCTCCCCATGTGGTGTTAGGCCACTTTCCCCTCATGGTGGGCACAGCTCCCCAGCTTAGTTCCTTCAGCATCTATCGTCAGGATTATCAGCGCTGTTGGACATCCATTAATTTGCCTCCCCTGCAGCACCTACACAGCAAGCCACTTCCCCATGTTTTGCAAACTGCTGACAGAAGCTCACGATACTGTGGATGTTGTGTATGACTATCCATGGTAAACGAGAAAATCTAAAAATCAGAGGTTAATTTTCAGCAGAGGAACACACCCCTCCCACACACCACTCAGTTTAGGACTATAGCATGCTTAGGTGCATGTATTGCTTATATATTAATTAAGTCAGGGCATTTCTCTCCTAATTAGTTGATGTGCCAGGTTGAAAGCTGCCCTGTGGATTACGGACAATGATATACACCAACCTCTGTAGTTCCTAGGGTAGAGTGCTTGCTATAAATAGATGTCAGATCTGTAAATTTAACATTGTTTAGTCTGAGGATAAGTGAGAAAAATG
The DNA here is from genome assembly GCA_013398155.1 of Pedionomus torquatus. Classification (NCBI taxonomy): domain Eukaryota; kingdom Metazoa; phylum Chordata; class Aves; order Charadriiformes; family Pedionomidae; genus Pedionomus; species Pedionomus torquatus. The sequence goes on along the minus strand of VZRU01004963.1, from coordinate 553,481 downwards.
GGAAAGTTGTTTGCCCAGCAGCAGGAGGGTGTGGAGTGTTGTTTTCTGTGGAGGGTTTTTATTTTTATTACTAAACTCTTGAGAGCCTAGAGATGTCACAAGGTCCTTTTGCTGTTCTGGGCGGTGAAACCAGAAGGGGAAAATATGAACTGATGCAGTTTTATATAACTTACAAATGTGTTTAGCCTTTTCAGTGACAGTGAAAGCAGTCAGAAAATTTAACTGTTTCCTTTGTGCACTTTACTTTGTTTGTCTGGAATTTTTCTCTGTTCCAGCAGAACCAGCAGCAGTCTTAACCAGAGCAAGGCAGGGTGCTTTCCCACATAATGAAAATAAATTCTAATTACACTAAAAGGGGGAGGAAGAAAGAAAAATTAAAGTTACGCTGCGAAATTGCATTATTACCTCTCTAACAGGAAGCATATGGAATAGTAGCATGCACATAGGTCTGAGAGCCAGGAATAAATCGGTGCTAGTCTAGACATGCTGATTCCAGCTGTGGTCCTGAAACAAGCTGTTAGGGCTAGAATGTGATTAAGTCTAATACCCATCTGGAGAGGATGATGGTCAAAGGCAGAGTAACACTGTCCCGTCAGAGGTGTGCTAGAGCTCCTTACAGTATGGCTGTGACACAGGCAGCAGAACAAGGGTCGCCCATTGTAGTGCCCTCTTTCTGGCCATGACTGGATCCGCAGCCAATATCAGAAATAAGGGTGGTACATCCTATGGAACAGTGACTTATCAGGTGGTCCTGTTGTCTCCAGTATAGGAAAAAAGAGTAGAAGAAATGTCCTTACTGGGTTCTGTTTTCCACTTCTTAGTATGGCACTCACTCACGATTTCTGTTGTGCTTTCACCACTGTGAGTATAACATTTAATTAACTAATACGTATAAGTACCAAGAAGATGCAAAGCCTACATTTTATCTATTTAGGGTGAGTAATTACCTCACAAAAAGACATAAATAAACTTTGACCAATGGTGTAATTTCAGAGAGCAAAACACTAGCAGCATCTTACAAACCCCCACAAAAATACCTTCTCCCTCCTCCACTCACTTCTCCAAAACAATGAATCCCTCTCAGGTGATCTGATGTGAATAAAACTTGCACCTCCTTTCCTATTATCTTATTTTCAGACAGCAAAAGGATCCTAGTTTGTGTCTGCTTTAGCTTGGTTTCTGTCATCCTCAGACAAAACTCTTCCCTCCACTACACAGACTTTATTCACCAAAGGAAAACCTCCTGAAGCCCTTGCAGACCTTATGAAAGGCGTTTTCACTCACTTGGGTTAAATGAGCACTGTGTGTTTTCTTTCTTCTCTTTTTTTTTTTTTTTTTTTTTTTTTTTTGCTTGTGGGATGTGTGTGTGTCTGTAAAACGTAATAAATGAATCATTTCAACTGAAGTTTAGGTGTTGTATTTGTACCATGCAACTACATAAACACAGAGCGAGTCAGTTAACCAATGAATTGCAGGAATGAGAAGCCATGAGATGATCTAAAACATTTTAACACATTTTCCATATATTAGCCCTTGGACTAGTTGTGTTTTGCTTTCTTATAACAGACACAAGTCAGTAAAAGTCCAAAAGGAAAGTCTGAGGTTTTACATTTCTGTTTGTGGTACAGGAAAAGGGTTACGATCTCAGTGGTTGATTCAGTGAAATAACATCTCTTTTATACACATCTGCCTAGCAAGTAGGGCGGTAGTTGGAAATACCCAATCTAAAGCATTAAAGAGTTGCTGGCAAATAGCAAGGCATTTTCTGCAGAGGAAAAGTTGTTATATTGAGTAGTCGCTTTGAATGCTTAGGAGTTACAGTCAAATATCCAAAGGCTGTGGAGTTACACTGCATTTATTATTTTGTCAAGTATTTAACACACTGGGAATTGACTCTGCTGCATATTTCATAACCAGGAAGGCATGATAATACTGAACTTAAATAAGAAGATACTTTTCAATGGTAAGTGATGTTTTTATAGCAAATTATTTAAGCATCATACCGTCAGTTTTTGCATGTCAGTATGTATAATTTTTGACTGTTCTAATTTAAGACTTTAAAAGAACTGAGTAAACAGATAAGAGGAAAAACCAGAGGTGTTTCATCAACTATGTCTTTGTCTGTCTATTCACTGTCATTGCTGTTTTATTTTTGAACTGTATGAGAAATTTGTTCAATTATCAGTGTTATGACTTAAAACAGAGATGTTCTACATGGAAGTACCTTAATTTAGGACACTTACTGCTGTATTATTTCTTCTATTTTTCCTGACATATATAAAAGCCAGGAGAGTGGAGCAGAGGCTTTTATGAGTTTGTTGCTTTCTTCAGTTTGAAGGCCTCTCTAAACCTGCAAAATTGTAAGAGAAAAAGAAACAAAATTGCAAATCAAATGACTCATTACTCAAAAGTATTTTAAATCTACAAAATCTCTCTTAATTAATCTTTATAATTAAGAGAAATTAATTCATTTCAAAATCAGATGAAAAGGAGGGTATACAGGAAATATTTTTTTAGGCTATTTTGCTATGTCCAGTTTTTTCTGACTTTTCTACTCATTTCAACTCTGCTGTGTAACTGTAGGCAATATTAATTATTTTATTTTTTTTTTTAAAGAAACAATGCAAAAAAATGGCATTCTTCCATGAGAACTGCATAGATGTAGCAGCTAATCCTCTGAAAACACATACATGTGTTTTAAAATTAAACATTAATACAATTATCTACTACAGTTTCAGAGCACAGTTCCAAGCAAGACATCCAACTGCACTGTTTACTTGAATCTCTCTATGAACTAGCCTATACAGGAAATCAGTAAATTGCTCCAGAGTCTCAGCCTCAAAGGGCATACGTATTTGTTTAGTCATATACTATAAATAACATCTGCAGACTTGAAACTTTGCCAGCATTATTAATACAGTGTTCACGTAATAGTACCCTTTATGATGAGCCTCATTAGTAACTGATTCATGCAGTATGAACCTGCAGAAAGAACATTCAGGCTAGTATAGCACACACATATTGATGATATATTAACCATACTGCCAGTGTAACGTCGTTTGTTGTTGTGCTGGTGCTGTCTGAGCTGAGTGCACACCTCCTGGTGAGCAGCCCCCTGGGAGAAGCAGCCAGCAAGGAGGCTTCTGGAGCTGCTCCTCTGCAGGAGGATTACTGTCAGGGTGGACAAAGGGATGAAACACTGCCCCCCCCTCTTCCTCCACTCTATCAGTCTGTGGCTGCAAACGAATGACATAAAGCTGTGGGGCTGTCAAATTACTTCAATTTATGTTGAAGGACTGATCCAACAGACAGTGGCCTCTTCATCACTTTTATAGCTCTTCGCTATTAGAAAGCACTGACGATGTGATGTGCCAGTTTTATTTGCTTAGTGCTGTTCTAGCATAATATTTATGCTGTCTGTATTACTGTATGACACGTACTATACATTGTAAAATAACTTGCATGCTTTATCCTATGGAATAAAATATATATGCAATAGATTCTGCATTATACAAGATGGGTCAGTGTAGGATATCATTGCTTGACACCAGCAAATTCTCTAAGACTGCTTGTTAACAGTTTTATTCATTTTCCCAGTAAAAAAAAAAAAAAAACCCAACATTTAATTATCTTACAGTACTTTTCATCAGAAAATCCCCTGCAAGCTGGAAAACCGGAAACTGACCTTGACACTGGAAAATTTGACCTCTCTGAGCTCATTTCTGCTTCAGTGTCAGGGTCATCCAGTGGCTTCCCTCAAGACCAAGCCTACTGTAGTACAAGGCACTGTGTCAGCTTCAACATGCTGTTTTACATACAGACTTATTGGCTTTTTGAGGATATCCAGTCAGCGTTTCCAGGTAGTCTATTCACAAGACAGCCATGTGTCCAGGAGACAGGCAATGTGTCACACAGTCCAATTGTACATAGCTGCTCTTGTCCCCTCCAGCACCTGAAAAAGAAATAGTGTACCTGTGGTCTGACTTATACCAAGTTCTTAAGGATTAAAGTATTCCTTCCACTCACTAACACTATGAAGCTTAAGTACTTACTATCCGGTAGCCTTGGACTACAGACACTGTGGACTTAACTATTATTTTCCCAGTGTTTAAACTGAGATCATCACAAAACCTCCAAAGCAATCAAATATTAGGTCATGCAATAAAGTTCCATGACGCCTCTCACCCTCCATGTTCCCCCTTACTGATCTTCACAAAAAATGCTGGGGAAGTGATTATGGGCCTTTACTGTGCTGTAACAGTAACAGTCAAGCTCTTTTGAACAAACACAGAAATAAAAGCAAATGAGTATCAGGACACAGGAATGTTTAAAAGAAATGGTAACTAACCAGAATAACAATCTATCTGAGGATATAGCAAGCTTTCAAGATTGGTAAAATAATATCTCTACTTTCAGATTTGGTGCTTACTTTAAAAGATATGCTTTATGTAGATTAAGAAGTGATTGCCATCAGGGCAGAAATACCAGCCTAATTTTTTCTTTTTGATAGGTCCATTAGACAAACTAATTAGACCAACTTCTTCTGGGCTTAAAACCTTTGATTCTATAGGAAAAATGAAGTTCAAGATTAAAAAACCTCAACTGAAATCTCCCAACTTAGATACTTCCAAGCTATTAAGCATTAGATACTGCTCTGAAGGCATAGGCTGATTTCAAAACATGGAAGAAAAGTTATCTCCCAAAGACAGTAGGTCCCAGACCATTCTAAATCCGACTCCAACACTATCTATTGCACCTATGAGCAGGGTATTATCAAATCTCAGGAAGCACCAGAAGCATTGTGTTTTGTGTCTTACCAGGGAGCTGTTTATGTGATGGACTATACTGTTTCACCCATGAGAAACCCATAAAATCAAATCTTGTCTCATCTCTGTGTCAACAATATTGCTAGTGAATAACATATGTGATGTGTGTTACGACTGAATTTGGTGTTAAAAGCTACAGTATAGCAGAAGTTAAGGGCAAGAAAGCTACCACTGGAGCTTTATATTGTTATCTTCAACACCACAATAAAAAACAGCTTCATTCTGATTGTCACAGACTTAGAGATAAAGTGAAGCAGCAGAAATGTGAAGGGTCCTCAAGAGTTGTTTAGAGCAGAGCCAAGTAGCATCCTGCATTAAGTAGCTTTGCTTCTGCCAAGCACCAGGAATGACAAATCCTCAGAAGTAGTTACTGCTTAAAGCCTTGCAGTTGAAATGACAACTGTACTTAGAAATGTGGCAAAGTCATCTTATTCAGGCACAGATATGCAAGAGAAGAGATTGCCTAATTCCTTATCAATCACTGACAATGCTAACTAAAACCAAAATGATACAAACCCAAAAACCTGCACAATACCTCTCCTCAAAAAAAACCCACCCCAGAACAGCAAACCCAGTAACCAAGGCAGAACCATGTATGCTACCTGTGAAATGCTAAAGGATAACAAGCCCCTGGTTTCCAGTGAGACTGAGATCAGGCTGCTGTAGAAAGTGCTGCCTGTGTCAGAGCATGACATACGGAGCAAATTCTGCCACTGGTACTCAGAGGGACTAAATATATTCACTTTTTCATTACTTCCGTTCACTCATATCTGGCTGTTCATGGAGTAAAGGAGAAGGCAGTAGCAACAAACATGACAAAATCTGACACGGACTCACAAGAGAATGTAAAACTAGACAGGTCTAAATATACCATTTATACTGAACTCATGAAAAATACAGAGAACATTTTCACAGGATTTTTGCATGGAGAATATCAAATGCATTTTGTTTTTCTTTTGCCCTTTACTTTTTTTCCTGATAAATCATAGTTCTGGCAATTGGTAATTCTCCTTTCATTCAACCTAAAGGGCCCCTTATGTCAGCCTACAGTTCAGGGGACTATAAATCAAAAGGAATGCTAAGTCAGATGAAAAAGGAACATTATGTGACTGGAAATGTGGAAAGAAGAGGTAAAGTCATAACTTCTTAAAATATTTGTTTTAAATTAGAATGACACCATACAGGGTAGCTCTCATAATGTTTTTACTACTCTGGTCCTGCAATAAGTTATAAGCTGTGTATTGGTCAATGGCTTTAAAAAAATTCATGGACCTTTTCTTCAGTACCAAATATTTAGCTACTTCATAGCTGACACAAATATTCTGTTGTGTTTCTCTACACCCAACATAATCACTTGCACATAGTCTATATACCTGGTACAAAAATATTAAAATAACAAACACAACCCACAACACTTTGTTAAAAGGTAACTGTACAAGCAGTTTTTTACAGCTTCTCTCTAAGGAAGGCACTGCAATAGGCAAAGATACTAGAATAAGGCTAGAAATCATGCAGAAAGTAAATGCATGTTGTGCAACACAAATATATTTGGGAAGACAAAGTCTAGGAACTTTTATTAACTCACAGGAAGGCAAACTGACTGGAAAACAATCTAGAAGGCTGCAGAGCTGGATACCATTATGCAAGAGTCAGGTAATAAAGTTCACAAAAGGAAATGTTTTTTTTTTCAAAAGGATCTGAAGAAAAAGGAGGAGATCCAAACATATGAAAGCAGCATGAAGCTGAGAGAAAGGAGGGGCAGAAGAAGAAAAAATAAAAGTACATAGAAGATAGAGGATGACATCAGCACAGAGATCAATGAGAAAAGGATTCTATGGAGACTTGGAGATCAGGGTATCTTTACTAGTCCAAGAACTGAACAAATCTTAGAGGCAGTGAATATAATGCAATTACAAGGAAGTACATTTTTATGTAACACATGAAACTCATTGCCTCTGGATACTCTTGAAATCCAAAGCTTAATGGGAGCCAGAAATGGATAATTTACAGTTACATTACACAGGATTCATTTAATCTGTAGAAGAAAAAAAAGAAAAAGAGCTTTGTTCTTCCTGGCAAAAGTTAGGTACTAAGTGACGAAAGGAATTAGAAAGAGATTTACCTCGTTTGACATAATGCAATACTTATCCATTACAGGGCAGCTGTAGCTTCTGTTAAAACAAGACTATCCAATCGTAATGTAAAAAGCTCCAACAATTTGGGAATACTTACAAAACCTCTGATTGCCAGCCTACTCTTACCCAGAAGGTACTCAGAAGAGACTCTTCCTGAAAGCAAGCTGGGTTTTTTTTGATTGTTTGTTTTTTATAAGGTAATTCCTTTGAATCAATTGCTGTTAGCCATTGCTGGAGAAGGATGCCAGATTTACTGTGCTTATAGGGTAACTCCATGAGCCATGTTGCTATGTTTTGATGGATAGAAGGGCAGAGCAAAAGTTGCAAAACTCGACAGAGATGACTAATCCAGTCCTGGCTCAGCAGCAATGAGGGGATGAATTGTCCTGTGCAACATAATTGTTTTCTGCAGTATGGCAACGTGAAAATTGTGACTGTGTTTAAAGCAAAAGTAATTCATCGATTTGCTGAGCAATGCAAGGACAAAACAAAAACTAGAGCACTCCAAATTATTGGCTTTCTTTCCTATTAACACAATTAGTATTTGGAGCTGGGTGGAGATCAGGACTAAGTTCCATCATTACTTAGGTTTGCTTTGCCCAGTACTAGCATTCTGCCCAAATTTATACACTCCTTTTTGGAAAAAGGTTATCACCAGTAGCAACAAGCAAAATATTTAGTACTGAATAGTCTGCATATTTGTCCTGTAGAGTCCAAACCTTTGGATATGGAAAATAATTTTGGGAAAAGGGGCTCCAGGTCCTCTATCTAATACGGTTCCAGATACATCCTGATTTTAGGCAAAAAAGGCAGTTCTTGTCTTCTCAGGCAAAACAGAACTCTCCTAAAGTATAAATTCAATGGCTCCTCTATTTCCTTTTCCCTCTTCCGATAGACACTAACTCCAGACGACAGGAAAGTTCCTCCATTTTATGGTAACTAGGACCCTATCCCAGGGCAGAAGTATCACACTACCTGTGAATGGCACTGTTTGGCTTTTATTCTGAAGCAAGAGGTTCTGCCCCTTCAGCTCTAGGTATTATTTTTATCAACTCACCTCTTAGGGTGAAATTTCTGCCCCTCTGAAATCAAAGACAAAAGAGCTAACTTCAAAATGCTCATGATTCCTGCTATCTTCTATCTTCACACAATAATTATTGTTTAGGTTTCAAGTATTTCCTTTTAGTTGTTTGAACTCTGTTTTACTGCATTCTTCTCTTCCTGTCCCTCACATGAGAGGGCAGTAAAGAAACCCAGCTGATTTTCCTTATAGTAACTATTATCTCATAAACCTTCCTTGATGCAGCTCCTGTCTGCAAAGGAGAGAGTCCACATAATTTCAGTCTTTTAATACACAATTCCAGCCTCTGATCAGTGTTCATTGCCCTTTTCCTGGTACAATATCTTTGAGCTAAGTAATGAAGATTGACCACAGTATCCAATATCAAAGCATACCATTAGTGCAACATGGCAGGCACAGCAGAGGTTCTCTCAATCCTTTTTCTTATGGCTTCTAAAAACATGCTTTTCTGCTCACCACTGGCACTGAACAATTACTGTACAGAGAAGATGGAAAAAACTGCAAAAGGTTAGAGTGAAACAACATGAAAAACCAGCCCCTCCTTGTGATATTTATGTTACTGCTGCTGGCTCTGGCAGAAGTCCAGATTCTGAATGAACGAAACTCCCAGTGGCTTGGGGACTGCAGTATTCAGCCCATAGTCAGGAAATGCAATAGCATGTGACAATGGGAAGAAATAAAAAAAGCTTTCCAATGCTTTTGAGCTTCCAACTCAATCAGTTTGGATCAAAACTCATGGGCTGTTGAGATTTTGTGTGAATGAGTTCTCTATTGCTAAACAAAAACATATGTGTCTTACAGTGTAAGGCAGCTAAGTGGTAAACAGTATGTGGCTTTGCTTCCTCATTGATATTGCATTTTTACAGTACTAGCACTATAAAACCCTATTTTAGGTACAAGGCTGCTATCCTCTCTATTCGAATACGGTGAGGAACTGTTTCCTAAAACACAAAGTTAGCCCCCTATTTCTCCTCCTTTCTAGAAAAGCTAATTGTTAACTTTTGTTCACTGCTCAGTGTCAAATAATGGTTCTTCTACAATATTAGAATTTAAAAGAATTGGGTAATGTTCCATGTTTATTGTCATCAGTGATCCAGGTTACAACCATTTCCCTTACAACAGATTTCCTTGGGGGAACTAATAACCTGAAAACTTAATTGTTGGGAAAATAATGTTAAATTCTTTCCTTTTTGTGAACACTTAAAATATAAATTAGCCACAATTATATTATCAGGGACAGAGTGCTTCAGTGCTCCTGTAGACACTGTACAGAGAAGATACTTCGTCTTCACTTTTTCTCCCAGTACATACATAATTTTCATGGGGCAGATGCTTGTCTTCACAGTTTATGTTTTACCTAAAAGTCACAGGACCACTAAACATGAGACCATAGTACAGCAATATTTTAAACCTATTTTATAATTTCTCTCTCTGTTTTGCAAGTTTAGTGATAGACCAATAAAAGCAGGACCTTCAAGCCACAGAACACAGAGGGCAAGCAGGTATATAAGCACTCTCTTGTTGATCATTTCCATGACCAGACAGGGTCAGGTGTAAAATTCAGGTCTCTGTTTATTAAAACAGGCCTCGCTGTTTTAATAAACCAGCAAAAACTATTTCAGAGACAATTCCTTGTGTTACGAAAATTATTTTTATTTTAATTGACAAATCCCCTATGTATCTTATCACACAAATTCATTGAGAGAAAGTAGATTTTGGCAGCAAGATTGCTATTTGTCAGTGTGAGCAGACTTGAGTATTGACAAGTGGGAACTGACAGATCTATCTGTGTGATTGATGAAAACCAGCTATGCGTGCCTAGGAATGTGGCAGAAAGGTGGCTGTCCTCTTGGCTCCTCCAAGTGATGGTAGATGCAGCTCAAGCAGTGTTTTGTGGGGAGAGCTGCCACAATAGTAGAATAGACTGTGAACCATTTATTTTGCATCAAATGGAAAGTGTAATTGAGGCAATTGGGAATCCGTGGCATAGTTCTTTTTACCCAGATGCTCTAGGGGTAAAAGCAACAATTTTCTGAGTCCTTGATGAGGACAAAGTTGCAGTCTAGCCTATAAAGGAGAGAGCATGTAGGAACTAATAGGTTCAAGCCACTTCATGGTGCACAATACAAGGGCTTGGCATTCAATAGTGGATCCTATTATGTTTTGCTCCAGGAGCAGAAGCGGCCTATGAAATTCTGACTAACTTAATGTTTAAAATATCTGCTAAAAATTACGAGAAACATGCTTGCCATCTCAGCCTCCAGCAGGAAATTCTGCACTTGATTAGCACGGATCCTGGCTGGCCCCTGCCTTGCATCCCCTCAACTAGGTCTAACATGCCTGCAGCCCATCAATCCTAGACCAGAGATTGATGGGTAAAAACAAATGACACAAACTCCTTAAATGGTCTTGCCTTCTCTGGGTAGCTAGGAGCCTGCTGGAAACAGTTTCCCCAATACTGCATCCCATTGCTTTTGTTTATCTATCCTTGCTGACATTTTCTTCAATTAGGAAACAATAGCTCCGTTCCAATGTACTGAGCAGAATTACTGAAACTGAGTCACGTGACCCCGCGAGAGTGTGTTTTCAATTATTCACTCTGTCTTTTTTTGCCAGGCCTATGAAGAGGAACAGCCTTCTGCAGGAGTCAGGTTTGTCTGCCTCGCTGTTGTAAGTTCCTCCTTTTGAATTGTTATATTACAATTAGGGATTTTTGATTTTTTTTTATTATTATTTTTTTTTAACTCTCCAAGAGCTTCTCACTCTATTAGAGAACTTCCGAATCTCTAGCTCTTCCTACTGCCTGGAAATCCTAGACTTCTGCAGCAGTTCAGTGCTAATAGCACTGCTCAGTAATGAATCTGACAAAGATCACAAGATCTAGATTAAAATAGGATGCAAGATATCATGCTGTTAGCACTTGGTAATGCAAAACTTATCTTGTTCATGCTAGTAAAGAAAATTTCTATCTTTCCTACTGTCTGATTAACAGCAGAGCATTTGTATTCGATCTGGGAGCTACAACAAATTATTTGCATCTTGTAAATGCTCAGTTTAATATCCAACCAAAAATTTGAACCAAATGGGCACAGCTCAGATTGTGTATATTATTTTTTTTTTTTTTTCAGAAGACAGACTGGGTTAGGGCTTTATACACTTAAGGCTGGAAAAATAAAACTTAGAGGAAAAAAAAATCCACAACCAAAAAAAAAAACCCAAAACAAAACAGAGAAGGAACATTTGGTTTGTATTACAAACCACAGACAACTTCCATCAGGCGTGATGGAGGTATAAGAATGGCAAGAGAAAATGACAAACAGTGAGTGCACTGGAGGGAGGGATGAATGGTTTGGAGAATTGACTTTGAAGTAATTGTCCATACCCACAATACTTTGAATTAAATTTGGTGGAAGATGGCAATGAATCATAAAGCTTCTCTGGCACTTGTGATATTATTTTCTGTGTAAAATAACATTTCTGGATATTTTTATTGGAAAACTTATAGACTATGTTTTTGGTACCTCCTATATTTCTGTCACTTATGCAACCCTGAATCAGCAGCTCTGGAAAGGATGTTGCCTTAGTTAAGACTTGGGCTGTGATCTAATACTTAGAGCAAGAGCAAGTATTTAACTGGAAGTCTTCAGGTCTGCTGGGTTTTCACCTCAGCCACTGGCTTGCTTTGAGATACTAGGTAAGTCACCCAGGGTTAAACTTGGTCTTTGAGCTGATGGAGCTCTTGTGGGGGTGGGGGAGGAAGGAATAGCTAATGCAGCAGGGAAAAAGAGATGTTGTTGTTGGTTCTGCATGAGGTAAAATTCCTCAGGAGCATTGCTGAGGGGTGGGATGGCAGAATGCACTTAAAACAATGTTACTTTCACTGTTTCAACAGGTGCTTCTTTTTTCCTTGCATCCCAGCTGCTCAACATAGTCAGAGAGGTACCACTTTGAACATTTGCTAGTGATGGCAGTACCCCCTCTTAAGCTTAGCAACTTGAGGCAGAGTGAGAAAGGGCTCCTGCATCTCTCCATCCATCATTTTAGCAAGCTAGTCTCGAGAGAGCTGTATTTTGACCATTAAGCTATCAAGTCCTCTGCTTACCCATGCACTTAATAGCTCTTTCTCTTTGGGGAAGTAAGAGTACAGTAAATGTTTGTAAAACATTTAAATCCTTGAATGAAAAGTGCTATTTCTTCTAATTTTCCCCCATAGTCAAGATTGTTCAGTTCTGAATAGACAGCTTGTGCTCATTTCTGACATACTTATTGCTAGTGTTTAATAGCGATTGCCAGAATCACAGAAGGACCACCAATCCCTGTTGCATACTTTCAAGCAATGTGCATTCCATGCACCTTCAGCAGCCCTGCTGCTTCCTACCCAGGTGCTGAGGGAAGGTTCTTGCAGAAGTTCCCTTCCTCACAGCTGTCTCCTATTGCTTTTTTTGACTCCACACTCTGGTGTAAAGGGCCAGATTGCATTTTCACCTACCTTCACACATACAGGAAAAGCAACATCAAACTTTACAAGATTCGCCTCCTAATGCAGGGGGAATGCTAACAGGGATTTCCCTCAAAAATTGCAATTGGTACATAGACATTCTGGTAGACTAAACTTTTAAGTTTACCAAAAGACTGCAAAGTGTCTTTTTTAAAAACAAACAAAATCTCCAAACAATGAAAGCCTTTCCATAACTAGTAGGGATAAGTGTTAGTCAGCTTTTTACTAATGTAATCAGCAAAAAAGCACAAAAGAAATTGCACCACCACCAACTACTTATTTCAGTTTTCAAAATTATTTTTCTAATATTATTCACAGCACTTTTCATCTCTGTACTTAAAAATAAATTACTGCATAGAGTTTTGAAAAAGTAACTTCTCTAGTACAGGAAGGGAGATTAGTACTAGAGGAATAAGGCTCCATATCAACACAAAATCCACATGATACAGCTGAGCTCCATCTATGTCATACATTTCCCCATCCTCTCTGGAGCCTCCATGTCCTGACATAGGCTTAGATGTCCTTTCATTCAGCCTGTGCTCTGCATCACAGGAAGGGAGAGTGGCTGTGCTACTGGGCAGTCCTCCATCCATGGGTGAAAAGCTTGCTATTTGTGAGAAGAGAGGCTACTCTGAAAAAAAAAAGGAAAAGAGTAGAACATTCTTGTACTGAAGGGGAAAGGAGAATATGTTAGTTCAGTTTGACCCTGAAAGCTTCCCTCGTGGGCAGCGTGGGGGGAGGCTGGGACCCCAGTGACTAAAGTTCCTACCCAGTGGGGTCATATTCTCCCGCAGGAGCAGAGAAGATCTCAAAGACGCAAAGGAGAAGGGCAGAAAATACTCAACATGTTCTCTGGATACTTTAAAGTTAATCTTTGCTCTGGAATAGCATTCTGTCAGGAAATCCAACAAGTTCCAATACTCAGGGCATGAGTGTCTGAAGTGTTAGGGATTTTTGTTTTGTATAGGAGACATCAGGGAGCAGAGCAATATTGGGACTAGTGAGATAGAAAATAAGTTATGATCAAAGACTGGAGGAGCATTACCTATCAAAGGACTGCACAAATAAGCATCCTTCTCCCTGGGATATGAAGGGACCCTTTTGCTGCTCCTAAAAAAGCAGTTACGCACAATTATTATTATTATTATTTTCTTTTACAAATCCAAAGAACTTCAAATTCACCCTGAATAGTGTATTTCTTCAGCAATGCTATATAGCTCCTTTAGACAGGTACTCAGTGGCATAGTGTTTATCATCTGCTTTTGGTTTTTCTGGCTATTTACGTGAGAGAGAGAGAAAAAAGAAAAAAAAAAAAAGAAAGCAAAAACAGTCCTGCAGATTTATTATAAGTTTAGCTTGGATTTATTATACGAATCTGGCTTGCTCAGAACTTGCAGGCACGCGTCTCCTGTTGTGGCCATAAGGAGCCTTTAGAAAAATCTGCTGCCTTCTATTTCTCTCACCAGTGACATTTCAGGTACAAAGTGCATACATATATATCTAATTCCTCAAAGAAGCAGGGGAAAAAAAAAAACAAACCAAAACAAATGACAACCCAGTACAGAGCACAATGTATAAACTGTTTCTCTCAATAGCAAACTTGAGAAATGCCTTTCAAATTACATTGATTTTCAATTTTGTGTATAATACCTATGGCACCTTTGATTTATGCAAATCTTTTAGGTTCAATAGGCATTTTCTCTAGAATGGCAGCATACAGTATCAATTAGGTACTGTGAAGAGAACAGAAAAGTTTGTGTAATAAATATGACAATAAAAATTAAGTGAAAAAGCCAAAGTAATTAATTTAGAATATATAAAAATATTTCTAGACAACCTTTTCTGAGAGAAAAGGAAACAGTTTAACAAAGCTCCCCTTTGTTATCGTAACATGCTCATTACCTTACTCATTTTACAAAAGCTCCAACTTTTGCCACATTTTGATTGTGTAGTGTTTCTTCTATTTTCTCTTAATTTTGTATGCTGAATCACACACTGAAACAAACCATTTCTGTAATGGGACACTTTTTGTTTGATGCATTGGAGCTGTATCCCTTTATAGAGTTCAATCCCTAATCAGATATTCACATCTTAAGTGCTTCACTGGATCTCTCTGTTACTGTTAAATGCACAGTCTTAAGTGAGTTCTGGTTTGCAAAGGTAGGAGGAGCCTGACATTCCTTACTCTCTCATGGCTAAGATCTACTTTTGCTAAACCACTCACAAATCAGATGTGCCGGGTGGAGAAGTTAACCTCGACAATTTGATTAATCTTCTTTGAATTACAGTGGTTTCATGAATCAAACTTCAGAAGGAGCTTCCTCTTCCCAGCTAACGTTGGAAGGACAGAATAATGCTTTTAAAGTAGCTTCCTTTTCAATTTGGGATTGTGACATGCAAATTCAGCAGAAGCCCAAAGGAAGCAGCGCAATGGAAGCATCAAAAACGTTTATTAAAGCACTCTGTTGTGCTTGGGGAGCATAGGAAGAGAATGAAAAGGTGAAGGAGAATTTAGTAGAGTACTGCATAGAAACAGAATTAACAAGTCATGAGATATCACGTGGCTGTTAGCAGACTGAAAGGCTCTGTTGATTCGATTTATTCATTAGGGCTTTTCAGTAGTGCGAGGTTATTAAGTGGGAGAAAGTGGGCTATATTACAACTTACTTTTTATATTTCCTTTCCTGGAGGATGTTTAGCACCAGAGAAGCAGAGCAAGTTATTGAGAGCATCATGTCACATAAATGGGAGAACGATAGGAAAAAGAGCAGCACCACCAGCTCTCTGAAGATGGATCGAAAGAGCAATTCTGGGAATAGGAAGTCAAGAAAGTTTCGCTCCATTTCAAGATCACTTATACTTTGCAATGCCAAAAACAGTGATGATGGGTCAAGTCCTGATGAGAAATGCCCTGATCCCTTTGAGATCTCTACCAGTTGGGTTCAAGAGGATTTTGACTGCTGTCCTAGAACACAACTGCCATACACATCAGAGACAGAAGACAGCCCACCTGATCCTCCACGTGTGATCACCAGCATGGTCCAGTCCAAAGCTGCAGCAAATGAAAACTGCAACAACACGAGAAGAAAGTTACTCACCAAGGTAGGTAACTCGGTGCAGTATATTGTAATATTTCTCATTGCGGTAGTTCCTAATGGATTAATTGATGTTTCTCAGGAACACATAATTCTACTTGGCTATTTCAGAACCTATGAGCCTGCAGTGTTCCTGCTCTGTATAACCAGCATGAAAATGTACTAGCTTCCCTGATGCGTTCTTGCACTCTGCTGATTGACATTCTGCTGAAATCAGTGACTGCTAGGCCACTCTCCATGTATTCAGACTAGTGCAGCTGGTGCTTTCTACCTGCAATACAGTATTCAGCTCAGAATATAAAACTGTCACTATAGTAAAGCATATTTGCAAAGTGTGATACTGTGAGATTCCACAAGCTATGCAAGTAAGAATCATATTAATACTATGAAAGACACAAGAGATTCAGCAAAAACAGATGTTCTTTCTGATTCAGGAAGGAGGTAGTGATGGCTCTAACACCTCTAGAGATGTCACTTTTTCCTAGAGATGTACAACTCTTGACAGCCTTATATTACAGCATTATTCTTTAATCAAGAAGTAACTATGTTAACCCCAAAGAGTTGAGCAATTTTTCAGTGTGAACATTATATTTTAAATGCCTTTAGAAAGTTCCATTTTAGTGACATAACCCAATTTTTCCACTTCTGCCCTACCTGCTGGTGAGATGTGTAACAGGGACCTTGCAGCAAGTACAGTTTAATACAGTTTGTGTCCACCTAGAACCTCCCTTATTATATGCCTTTTACCTCTGCAAATAGTGGCTTGTGTGAAAGAACTGATTCTTTCCCCCTGTAATATTTCTCTTATATAATCTATTTTGGTTTTCATACCTTCAATAGAAATTGGCTAAAACTAGACCTCTATATCTAAATATGCAGCAAAAATGAAAATCATAATCTCCCTTTAGGGAGAGTTAGTAATCTCCTTGAGTTTCTTGCTAATGATCACAGCACGCAGCCCAATATTGCAAAGACTGCAGCAGGACAGAGATCTGGATGCAAGGTGTTTCAGCTCCTGGCAAAGTCCCAGCATGAGGAAAAAAACAAGCCAATTTTCCATTACATTCTGACAGAGAATATAAATAGGTGACACCCAAGTCCCAAAATACACTCAGTCACCTGCAAAACCATACTACCTCCACCCTTTTGGAAACAGTTCAAATGCACGTTGGGGATTTCCTTCTGTGAGTGAAGAAGGAGCTGGCCTCTGTGACTCCCCTCTTCTTCTAACAAAGCTGAAACCCTTTCTTAGGTGTGTGTCAGCTGCCACAGTCTACTTGATCACATACCTCCAAAATATGCTGGGCTTCAGTAACTTTTGTGATCCATACCCATATGAAACTACTCAGTATCTTATTGCAGACTGTAAATTTAGATCATCTGCTTTTATAGCTGCCAAGCAGCTCAAATAGGGACCTGGGGAACAGAGTAAGTCTCACAACTAATGGCATTGCACAGATAAAATATAACTGCTGAAGGTAGAAATCCACCCTTAGGCTGGAGTGTTAGTGTCACTGAACAGGATGGGGCAGGAGCCTGAATGGATGGTGACATAAATTAGTCAGCAACACAGTTGCTTTCAGCAGCATTTGGGTTGCTTAGTGACATTATAGACAACCGGTACATTAAATTCCCTCTCCAGAGGTCTCACACCAATATAAACCTTTTCAGATGCTACTCGCTAATCTTCCATACCTTTCAGAGTCACAGATCAGTGAGAGATTCTAAAAAGTCCTGTCTCAGTATGCTAAATAGGATGAACTTTAATAACAGCTACGCTGACCTTATCCTGTACTACTCTTGCTGATGTTTTGCCCTATATTATGAAAGCAGTGATCTCTATCTTCCATACATCCTGTCAGAACAATCTTCCTGTACTACGTGTCTTAGAGAGCTAAAGCTTAAAGCCTCTTTCTTTAAGAAAGGAGTCAACAAGCGTTTTTCGAGTTCCAGTCTAACACTCACTCTCTCCATGTGACACTTCAGAAATTCACAATGTGTGACTCAGAGCTGAAGGATCCTTGTCTTTGTTCAAGAAAATTGATTCCATTCTTTCTGTGGTGTTGCTGAAGATATTCCACTATTATTCTGCTTTCCAGTGCCTGCAGCCCTAAGCATGACTCTAAAGGTGCTAATAACTCCCACAGAACTGAACAGCTTAATTTTTGTTGCCACATTGGAAAGAGAAAAGAATGTTTAAAAGTGCTACGTGATTTAATGCTCCCAGTGCATCTCTTCTCCCAAGCTGAAGGGAAACCTGGAATGTCAGTATTCCAAATATCAGTTCCCCTCTACTGTTCAAAAATTTCTCTCTCTGGGCCATACTCTGCTGATTGCCTGGGATCCACTATTGCAAAAACCATAAGCAAATCAAACTGCATTTCTGGACCTCTGTATTTTTATTAGAGCCACATTTTTCCCTATTCCAAAATCTTTAGGATTATTTACAACAAGGAAATGAAAGGCAAGAGAAGGATTTTTGAAGAGAGGGCATCTACATATCATGTCATCAATTCCTTTCACTTCAGTCTTCAATACAAAATGCCACTGCAGCCATTGAGACAAGCACTGCAGCATGAGCACAACCTATATTAGACTCCAGAGATTCTCCTCAGAAGCACTTTGTTCTTATTGCACTGCCTGTAGAAAAAACTTTGAGCTGGAACTCAGATCATATTATATACCAGAAAACTTCAGAAGGCTGAAATTCTGACGATACCAGTTGTTTTTTTTTTTCATTCTTCTTTCAATAAAATATGCAAGGTGTTGGTGCCAAGAGTGCTACCTTCATCGGGGTGGGAGTGCAAATTGGTATCACTGCTCCTCTATTATCTGACTCATATCATAATGTTAGCATGCATATGAGAGGGGATGACAACCTTGTATCTTGGGTAAAAAATACCTCCCTTGTGAGAAGTATTGCAAAGATCGGTACCTACAGATGCAAAAAAATATATAATTACTTTTACCTGTACAGAGGTTTTTGTTTTTAACTGAAGCATCCATAGTCTGCATTTAAACCACCACACCATTTACTATAATCGAAAAGGCAGAGGGTGGACGTTATTTAACTGTGATGCTGCCTACCACTCTTACTGTGATGCTATGTGGGCAATACCAGATGATAGAGCTTTCAGTTAAAAACTGCATCTTCTAGGCAACTTCTTTTCAACAGTATGTGTTGTAGCAGCACACTCAACACGTAAAGCCACAGGGACTGATCTTTCATCTGTACAGAAGTTATACAGGTGGAAAGAAATAAGGTTGAGAGAAGACTTAAAGAGGAGCCCAACAACAGCTATTCAGTGGTTCATTAATATTCAGGGCAAAAACCTCAGTCAGTGCTACGTCCACATGAACTATGCAGTTGACTCAGACATTCAGATGACCAGATGGCCGTTCACATTGTATGATGACATGGCCACTATAGGTCACATATGACCCTGTGTAACAGTCCTCAGTGGCCATGTCCTTCTTTGACTTCAGCCTGCCCTTATGGCACCAATATCTCACTTCCCTGCTAAAGTCCTATTTCCAGTCTTTTTTTTTTTTGGTCACAGAAAATCTGTTACCATGACACATGGAGAAGGGAAGAGAATGGTAGATAATCTGGGAAAAGGGAAATGGAGAGGGAAGAGAGAGTGGGGAATTACAACGATAGGAAAAGAGGAAATAGTTAACCATGGAATACTTTAAAGCAAGTGAAGTGAAGAGGAAGCAACAGTCAAGAGCACTGAAGGAATCACACCTGCAGCAAAGGGCATCACCTTACTACTCCCACTTCCTATGAAATAACACATTCTTCCTCCTTTTCTTCTCTGTGTCCTTGGCATGTCTTGTGCGTTGCAACAGCAGCCTCATTCATCTGCTTGTTGCTCAGCAGAAAGGCCAGTAGAGGTATTCCCATAAAGGACTATCACTTCATAAACCTCCCAGCCATCTACTTCTGCCTGGCTGGTTGTACAGGAAAGCGGTAGAAGCAAATAATGCATTACCATGTACACCCAGGCAGAGAAAAGCTGTATCAAAATCTTATAGCACACAACTTATGCTTTGTGAGACGGTACCTAGGAAAGACTTAGTCTGATCCATTAACCTCTACATCCTCTTCAAAGTATCTCCTTTCATTATATATTTTAAATAGGAAGTGTTTTTTCCCCTTCTCTAATGTACTGTCAGCAGTGACGAGAGCAGATAAACAGTTTTTAAATTAATTTGGTTTATGTGTTCTAATATTCACTCATATTGAGTATCGCTTATTGTGTGTAGAGCACCTGGGATTATTTGAGTGTCATCTGTTCAGCCGGATCCTGGACCACCATGAGGTGTACTTAGTCTGGTATGGACAGAGCTGGAAAGACAGTTTGTCAGTGTACAAACAAGCAGATCTCCTTTATAGCTTGTTTCTCACAAAATCAGCAATTTTCAGGTGGACTGAAAGGAAAAGAAAACAAAATTTGTAAGCATTTAAGCAGTGTCCAATATCTTTTGTACTGATATATTAAACACTGTGGAAGGTGGCCTCGCCTGCTCATGCCATTACAAGGACTGAAACGATGCCAGTTGTAGGGATAACAGACAGGACTAGATAACATCAACTCCTATTCTTCAGAGAGCAGCAGTCTTTGCTGGGTTTGAAAGCTGCTTCAAGAAACCTCCCAAGACCTCTTCCCTGCACCATCAGTGCCCTGGGAAGCACCCAGAGTTACCAGCCAGAGAGGCTGGTAGCAGGACTGAAACTGCATCTAGAATAAACAGGGAAAAGCTGATTCTTTATCCAAACATTGAATCCAAGATGATCTGACTGCATGGCTCCACTCAATTCTAGAAACTTCTTTATCCTTGCTTCCTTTGGTTCCTGACCCTCTGCATGAAGAAGGAAAAAAGCAAAAGGTCATCTTTATCCCTTGGTCATCACCAGAATATATTTTTATTAATTTGCCTTTATGCAAGCACTGTTTAGTTGACCCCCTGGTGCCAGGACACATATTACAGCAACAGACTGTAATGTCTCAAACATGAGCCTATGGGCAGGATGGAAAAAATAAAGTCAGGAGAGGTGACTGCGTTTATTTAGGCATTTGTGTGTTCTCCTCCCTTTTTCCACTTGTTCGTTCTTTCTTTCTGTCTTCCTGAATTTCTTGCTTTTGTGGCATGGGGGCTATGTTACCCCCAGAGCAGGTCAGAAAAGAGGCTGTTATATTAAGACAGTGTGTGCTGCAAGATGAGGGCCAGGGCAAAGGCTCCCAGAAAAACATACCAAAGGCCAGATGACGGGTGGAAAGGTCTGTCTGTAACATTTGATGTACTGAATCCTCTATGTAGGGCAGAACCGTAATCCCATGCCCTGTTTCTTGCATCATCCAGAAACTTTTACTTCTGCCATTTTATAAATTCCAAAGGGAATATGATGCTGGGAAAATGAATTACATCTACTATAAATATTTTGAAAAGACCAAGACATTGGCTGAAGTACATCAGAATCGGCGAAGTCACATCAGTTTATGCCAGAGAGGCTCTGGTCCTTTCTCTGTTAGAACTGATGCAGAAAAAAATATTCTTCTTGAAGAAAATCCCCAAGGACTGTATTCTCTTAATCTTCCACTTGGAAATCCCAGTCCTTTCATAATCATGAGGCCAGAAAAGCTAAATATTTAAAGTCATTATTGCATTGTTGTTAGATAATTTTTTTTTTGTTTTACTTTTTTCTTCTTTTAAAGAGCAGTCAATCAGGTCATTGTAATACACTTGGTTAACTCAGTCAAAGACCTTACTTGAACTAGCCTTGTATAACACTTTACTTCATTTCAGGGACAATCTAACTACTGTGTCCTATGTTAAGTGTGCACAAAAGTTTTTCAGTTTTCCACAGATGCCATGGTTACCCTTATTTCCAAACAACATCTGGAATTAGATGTTTTGAGAGGGGACTCTGGGCTAGAAATGTCTAATGAGAACATGAAGGGAAAAGAAATCTTTTCAATGGCAGATAGAAAATTATCCTCAGAAGCTTTGCATTTTGCACTACAAAAAATGGGGAGCAGGAGGAGAGAGCTGGCCTGGATGTGGAAATTACTTTCCCAGAACTAAACACATGAAAATTTAATCTACTCTCACCTGTGACAAAAATGCATTCAAGAAGGCTCTTGAACTCCACCTTTGATTTTTATCTTTTAGCCAAGCAGATTCACTTTAAAGACAAATTCTGCTTACAGTGCACTCCCACAGACTTTCTTCATTTTGCTTTCACAGCAATGAGTGGATATTATAAGGCAGATACAAGTTTCCCCAGAGCCTTGAAGTGCTGTGTGGCAAAGCACCTTATAAGCAGAAAGGTTTTATTCACTGGCAGCACATACGCTTTTAAACAGACTTCCTAATAATAAGTAGGCAAGGTTGACCTAGAATCCACCTGCCCACAAACCAAACTTGCCAACATTACTTTAGCAAATTTTCAGCATTCACTACACTCAGTGTTATAAAACACCTTTCAAAATGAGGTGCCACATAATACTTCTTAAAAAGGAGGAGAATGCAAAATAAATACTGTCTTTACTCCTGGAACCATTAGCAGTATTTCTGTGCATAAAATAATAAGACAGGAAATAAAAGATATTAAAGAACAAAATCCAAAGCAAATTGACTGCTGGTACGTGAATTGGTCAAATGTTTATTTTTCTAAAGAACAGCTTTTATTAATTTTCTCTCATGTTGCAATAACTTGGATGTTAATATTGCGATCTATAGCCAGGACCCAAAAAAGTGCAGATGCTGACAACATACAGATACTTGCCACACATCCCTGCAGCCCAATAAAACCTTTTTTTTTTTTTTTAAATAATTCACATAAATGAATGAAGAAATTATTAACACAGCTTATTATGATTAACAGAGCTTATTTGAAATGTAGCTCAACTTGGTAAGACTATATGACTATAGATTTTAAAAACAAATTGTTCCCAAGATTTTTCTGTGGTGTACAATGGATTTAACCTCTACTTTCCTTCTGACTAAGTGCACGCAACTTACCAGTCCTAGAAAGAATATTCATAACAGTTTTTATTTCACATGTATATCCCAATACAACCCAGAATTTCCAGCCTGGCACGTGTTCCATTGTACAAAATACAATGACTGCCCCAAAGGACTTACATGGTGCTGCAATGAAAAACCTCAGAGCCAAGCCCACTGCACTCTATGATGTCCTGTGAAACTGAGAGAGCCAAGTCACTTTCAGACCATTAATTATGAAGACACTATAAACACTGTGAACACAGCAGCAGTACACAGTGAACAAGTAACAGGAAGGGCATAATTATGACTGAGATGAGTTGGGAATAGTCTGAAAAAGCACCCCATTAAGTTAAAATCAAGCACAAAATGAAGCATGGAGAACAGGGGTGCAGATTCTACGTGTGTCTGAGCAGTATCTGTGAGAGGATATATAGATATTTCAAAGGAGCAGTACACAAAAGCAAGGACTTCTAAGAAGAGAAGTTGGCAAGTCCAAACTTGAATTCTGACTATGGAAAAAAAAAAACCACCTTTTTTTTTTTAAGTTGACTCTATAATACAACCATTCTTTCACAACAAACCAAATCCATGATCATCCAATGTCTCAAAATACTTAGTGAACCAGAAGAATAATTTCCAACCTTTAATGCAACCTTTAACATCTTTCTTACATTTCTCACATTTTAGAAGAAGCACAGTACCCTGCTGAAAACCCTGTGAGTTTAATAGATGTGTCACGTATTCAAAATCTGACCTCTAATTTCTTACTGATGCCTAAAACAAAGGACCAATGCAAACAAACAGAAAAGGTAGCTCACCTTTTTTGGTACTCAAGATCTGAAATTTTAAGACATCAAAATTCTGATCTTTCTCTTGTTATCATTTTGAAGACTTCGAAGCACTGCCATAAAAAAAAAAAAAGAACACAACATAATCCTGATTTCAAGTATATATTTCCTAAAATATTTACCTTGGGTGAAAAGTAAATATGGAATCACCAAAACTAGTATTAGAGTTCAAACAAGCTGGTTTAAAATAGAGTTCTGTCCGTGCTTATACACTTACCTATTACTCACTAGAAGCCTTCTTCATGAACAAAAGAGGCTTCGTAAAATTCAGACACTCCACATTAATGGCAGACAATCTGGAATGCAAGCAGACCCACAGAGTTAATGCAAGTATAGCTAGCCCTTACCTACTGAATTTAGCCTACAGTGAGCCTAGGGCTCAAAGTTAAACACTTCACTCATTCACAGCCTTATATTTACTCTGGCAAGTGTCAACAGTTGCCCTGGAAGATAATGACCTATATTGATATTGCTGTAAATTTGAAGTTTGTGTTTGCTGTCAGTCAAGTATGATGTGATCCCTATTGATTTGTGGTGAAAGGGCATAATGATTCTAACCCTCAGGGCTAGATGAACCCTGCTTAGGGCAGAAAGAAAGCTCTACTGATGGTGAAGAAGGTGGTTACACAGCTTTCCTTGTGCTGTTAGAGATTACTACAGATTACTAGAAACAGTTCATGCCACTCTGACCAGGGGACCTGAGAGCAGTACAGACAGTTGACCACCGCTATATCTTGTGGCCTCTCCTAACATATGAAATTTGCCTCCCCTTCAGAAATCTATACCTCAGTCACACAAATCTCTCGGGAACAAGCCTGGATCCAGGATACACTGAGAGCCCTCTTCACTATGTGGAGTATGGAGAGGCTGGCGAGGGCAGAGGAGGTGGGTTCAGCTGGGAGCAGAATGAGTGAATACTTGAATTAGGAGATTTACTAAGCAAATAGAAAAGAGATTGTGTCCTAACTTTCCAGCTTTCCCTGTCTCTTTAAAATTTTTAAGTGTTCATGCATTTGTTCTGCAGGAGTATATTTCCTAGACAAACATATTGTCCTTCATGTGCTTAGTCAATCCATTCTTTGCTTTTCTTACTCATATGACTTAAGAGTCTAATCTCCTTCTGCATGTCCATATGTTAGTGGTTTATAGCTGTATTTAAAATGTGCTTACAATTAGTCCTCCAGATGCGACACACAGACTATGGCAACCTCAAGCAGTCTGGAGCAGACAAAGAATCTACTGCAGCAGTCCTCTCTGCTCCTCTGCCCCCACTTAAGACAGCAGCAGGGGTGGAGCTTCTACTGTTTTGTATACACTTATTTTCCATTCAGACCTCTTCTGTTTTCCAGAGTATTTCCTTTTATGGCATATGTTTCTTTTCCTCCCTGTCTTTCCTTGTAATAGTTAGCATAGGGAAAATTTTACTATGAAAAGTCTATTATCTGTTTTCTTCCCCACTATGTAAAGGAGCACTCTATTCTAATACTTCCCTCTTGTAGCCAGAAGCTACTGAAGTCCTAAGGAAAACAACTTATTTTAAACACTGACTCTGTAATACAGTTATTCTTTTACAACTGCACAGTGTTAAAGGCCTGTTCCTGTTCCACTTGGAGGCAATCCGGTTGTAAGAACAAGAACGTTTTCTGCATTTCTTTAAAAGGCTCAAGATAACTGTAAGTAACTTTTAACATCCTTGGTGAGCTTTCTTTTATGCAATCTTTCATCTTGTGAATCAGGACAGCTGCATCTGCAGGCTGTGTACAACCACAGGCAACAGAAGTTCAGGAATCAAGCTTTCTAGGAGTCCGAACTGTGCATCTCTCTGGAAAGGGTTCACAGGCAGCCAGGTGTCTGCTGGAGGTGCAGCAAACAGGTACAGTACAAGTGTAGACAGCAAACTTATTTGCTGTAACAGGTTTTTCAGAGAAAGATAATGATTTTTAGGAATCTGACAGCACTTCCCCTGTTGGAGAGACAGGTCAAGATCCTAGAAAAATAAAACTGTGACGGTTCGGGGATCTAATGCTTCTCAATTACACTTAGAAATACACCTTGGAATAATAAGATTGTACACAACACCAAGTTTCCTAAGCGGTGTTTTCCTAATAAAGGGTAATGTTGGATGTCACCAGCCTAGCAAGGCCACTGGAGAGCAACATGAGTCAAAGTTCGTGAAAGGGAGTATAAGTGTATAATCTCTGATCCATTTGCAAATGCAAGATGGTGAGAAAGGAGGAATATTTTGCCTGCCTTGGGCTAGTCTATGCTGTCACCTTAGCTTCGATGTAAGCTATATGTGGAAAGGGAACCACTGATTACCAGGACAGAGAAAGAAGAGAGAGGCAAGAGAAAAAAGTCCTGTCAGGGAATGGGGTGCATCACACATTGAGACATCTCACGGCAGCCCTGTTCAAAGAAAAGGGGGGGTTGCCACCAACATCAGTCAGCAAAATATGTAGCACACATGTAGCCATACTGTTCTTTTTTAAATTATATGAAGCGTGTTTCTATTTTCTTTTTTAAAGGGATGGTCGTCTGAGTCCAAGAGATGAACTGTTAACACTAAAAGGACAATCACTTAAAGATCTGTCCAGCAAGGAGGCTGAACCTCTCATTCACCCAACAACACGGCTGCTGAACATCATGATGGCTAGCAAAGTAAGCATGAAAGTTGTGGTCCCCTTCCATAATGGTGGTGTGATTTGAGAACATTTACTTGAGAAAGAAGAGGAATTTGTGCATCAGACATCTGAAGAACATAGTTTTGCACTTCCTGACAAACCCCAAACCTCTTGTGGTCAGACTTTGGTGACTTTCAGCATAGCTTTTTTCCCAGATAAACAGAGACTATGGGGAGGTGAAGGCCCTGGGAAATTCTGTCAATGACTGTACAACCTCTCCTTTTAGAAACACATGGCCTTCCAGTGTTAATTTTCCATTTACAAGTTAAGCAAAGGCAAAGGTGGATTTAAGGGAAGATCCCTTAAATCCCTGAAATTGATAGGATGACACCAAGCTGCATTGAGCAGTCAACATGCTGAAGGGAAGGCATGCCATCCAGAGGGACCTGGACAAGCTTGAGAGGCGGTACCATGCAAACCTCATGAAGTTCAACAAGGCTAAATGCAAGGTCCTGCACGTGGGTTGGGGCAACACCAAGTACAAATACAGGCTGGGCTGAGAACAGATTAAGAGCAGCCCTGAGGAGATGGACTTGGGAGTAATGGTGGACGAGAAGCTCAATGTGAGGCAGTAACATGATGTCCTAGAAAGCCAACTGCATCCTGGGCTGCATCAAAAGCATGGCCAGCAGGTCAAGAGCAGATCTACTCTGCTCTTGTGTGACCCTCCCTGGAGTGCTGCATCCCCATAAGAAGGACATGGACCTGTTGGAGCGAGCCCAGAGGAGGACCCCAAAAAGATGATCAGAGAGCTAGAGCACCTCTTCTGTGAAAACAGGCTGAGAGAGTTGGGTTGTCCAATCTGGAGAAGAGAAGGCTCCAGGGAGACCTTGTAGCCACCTTCCAGTAATTGAGGCTTTTAACTTGCAAATTCTGGAGGAAACTTGGTGATTAGACAGGGTTAGTCAGAGTTAGTCCCCTACCACACATTCGCCACTTTGAAAACATTAGAGCTCAGACAGAGATTAACTGCAGGCTTCAGATTTTCATATTGAAAGAAAAAGGGCAGTTTCCATTTGCTGTCTGTGATAGGGTCCCACAGAAAGCTCTGATGTAATCCTGGACTGAGAAAACACCTCTGGAGCTGATATCAGGTCTGAGTAGAGTATTCCTCTTTCTAGGATAGCACTGAACTTTCTCACGCAGATGTCTGCTGGATTCTGCCAAGATTTTTGTTTATTTTCTTGCCTCTGAATGTCTAAGTGGCCAGACATGACCTGTATTAAATATTAGTAGTATAGTACCGCCCAAGAGGCAGCCTGGCTAACTCTGTGTTTAAGACAAGCCTAACCCAAATTAATTAAAGGCTAATAGCAAAGGCTTTTCAAGCTTGCTAGCTTGGTAGGAGAAACGCTGCAAAATCATTTTCAAAATGTCCCTTTAAGGATCTCTGCATTTCTTATTCTGATGAGTTCCCTAGGGGAATTGGAGTGGAAAGCCCTAGCAGGACTTTTTTCTACTTGGCAATACCTCCACCTGCTGTTCAAGAGGAAAACTATCATTCATTATATCTTGAGATATTCCCTAATGGCACTTCTAAAATCAGCCTTCTGGAAGAAAGTGTCTTGATTGGCTCCAGACAGATAGAACATATAGATCCTGTTCTGATGCTGCTCTTGTGGCCTTCTTAGGCCTGCAGAATATCACTGAGCAAAACCCTTTTATATTTGAAATTTTACTATATTTCAATCAGTTTCCATATGCTGTCTGTATTCTTCCTTTAATTATGATCCCTCAACTGCATTCCTTGTGTCACAACAGAAGCAGGACTTTCAGGAACAATACACATCCAGAAATTATACCTAACATCAACTGTTACTCAGTTGTGATCATTCAAATTGTTCTAAAAGCTTGCGTTTAGAAACTTCAATGTCTTATCTACAAGCTTTTAAAAGCTATAATTAGTGCCCATATTTTAAAAATTTCCGAGTAGAAGGGGATGAAGATTTGGAAAACACTAAAGCCTAGTCCTCAAAGGTTCTTAAACATCTGTATTTTGACCAAAACCAGTCCCTCTAAAATTAGCAGAAGTTAAACCTCTATCCACCATTGCAAAGCTGGGCCTAAGAATTTTCCTCTTGGAAATAACACCCTTCTAAGGTAATGGACACTGGATACCTAAAAGCACCAGTTATATCCAGAAAGTAGACACGCATGGCTACAGTTTATCATACATCAAAACATAAATCTGTTTGAATCAACTGGGGCTATCCAATTAATTTTCTGTCAGTTTTTATTACAGACCAGACTCTATTTCTATTTTGTTACTTTAGCAAGTTATAATCACTTTTATAGCAAAGTTTTGACCTGCGTTGTCCTTTATCATCCTATATATTTTAAATAAGAGTTTTATAATTTATTTTCTTTCTTTCTTGTTGGTTTTTGTTTTTTAGGAAACACCAACCTGTAAGGAAAGGCCTTTGGAAATACAAAATGGGTTTCTGCACAGTAAAGCTGCATGTCAACGATCTCGCAGTAACTCCACCAGTAAGTTGCAGAGAAGCAATCTTTTCTCCAGCAATTATTCAGGGAGTGCACTGCACTCGGGTGGGGGCACCCCAGTGTTGAAAGAAACTGCCGCTAGATTTAGTCTGGGATCCTCAGCGAAGAATTGCTGATGCATCAAAGCATCGGCTTTTATATTCACTGTATCCTATTTGCAGGAGCAAATAGGATATTTTCTGTGCATAAGCATTCCATTTTATATTTTTTAAGGAGTATTCCAAATAAGCCAATGCTTTTTGGCAGGGAATGCTTGCTTTATAGTATATTTAACATCAGTGGTCAGCCCCACAGTGAGAGCTGAAAACGATCACTCCCTTTACAGGGAGATTTACAAGAGGTAACACATTTCTAAGTAACATTTACCTCATAAAATTCATGGGCAGAGACATCTAGTGTTGAAGAAATAACCTAATCTCTCTTCTCCCATCCCACAGGTATAAACCCGTACTGGGCAGGAGACACAGACTGTGCGATGCCCCGAAAAGCCTTGCCCTTCAGAGACCGGCAACCCCATGCTCTCCACACCAGCCGCAAGTCTCTTTCCCAACAGCTGGACTGCTCTGGAGGAAGAACACCAGTAAGTGATACAGGAAATCACCTGAAAACCAGATCAAGCCATTCCATCAAGAACTTCTCGATGACCTGGTGTTATGGCTGGAGAAAACCCATAACAATTTGTTGTCGTATAGGCAATTATTCTGTCACCCAATGACCCCTCCCCACCCAGGAAAGGGAAATCGGGAGACACAAAGAAACACAAGGGTTGAAATGTAAATAGATTTACTAGAATAAGATTAAATAACTAACAATAATGCTAAAGAACCAGTATTAATCCCAACACCAATAGGAGATTTACAAGAAGTATCCTCAGCCAACTCTCTCAGCAGGAGCTG
>VZRU01004963.1:504219-523865 GCA_013398155.1 Pedionomus torquatus | reverse complement strand
TAAAATCCTCCAAAAGTGCAATTTTCCCAGCATTAGAAGGAAAGTTAGTCCTGGGCCTCTCCACCCAGGACACCTGGGCAATCACTTTGCCACTAAAAACCTACCTTCCTTGCAGGCTCTGTCAGGGAAGATGGCTCATGCCCTTTTCCTCTGCTTTTCAACCCCATCCCTACTCTGTGAGGACAAGGAGTCATGGTTTTAAATTGAAAGAGGGGAGATTTAGATTAGATGGGGGCAAGGAGGTGGCAAACCGGAGCACAAATTTCAAAGCAAACACCATCCATGCAGGCAGATAGACACCTTAGGAATTTGTTGGGCTTCCTCCTCCTTGAAGGGTAGCATCCTAGTTTCGGGTATTATTACCCACCACAGGCAGAAATATAAAGTGCAGCCCCTCACACAGAAGCAAAAGAAATTTGAAGACTCATTTCAGATCCAGAAGACCCACAGCAGAATAAGCTATCACCCTGATCTGGCAGAGGTATACTTTTTGGAGAGTAAATTTTTGGTATTGAATAGACATTTCCCTTCTTAATCATGTTCCCAATCCCATGTTGAAAAAATAATCTTGTTTTCAGGTCAAAATCGAAACATATTTTCTTGCATATGCAGAAGCTGAAATTTTGGTTGATGTTCCGCACACTTCAACACCTGTTAGTTTCACTTTGTTCCATTAAAAAAAAACATTGAACTCTCTTGGACTGGTAACAAGTACAATTAACTCTGGCCCTGCTGAACTTCATGTATAGTTAGCTTCAGGTAATGACTATTGTCAGTGTTTAAATTAGTTTATACCTGTTTCCATGTTCAAATAGGAGGTTTGTTCATAAAATATTTCATTAAAGATTCATTTAAATCGGTCAAATCTGACAGGCTGGAGTTTCCTCCCTCCATTCCATCTCTGTGGAATGGAGGGAGGAAAAGCACTGAGAAATTGCTTGCCTTGGTTAGCAAACAAAAAGGACACACTTCACCTCTCAGCTGTAGGAAGAAGCCTACGTGGTGGCTTAACAGAAGCAGCACAGCATAACTCACAGTCTGAAGAACTTTTGAGAGTACTAATTTCAGAAGAAATGCTGAAAACAGGTTTGATGTGTCCCAGTATAAAGATATTTAGTGGCAAAATCAATAAAATATTTAGTGGGAAGTTAGAATTTCTTGGGTTTGAGTTCAGCTCTTAGAGGCAAATATGAAAATACTCTTTTAGGACCCCTAATGGCCATAAATGGGATTTTGGCAAGGAGAATCAAGCGAGAACACAAAAATATATATCTACACCATCACACTACCTCAAAAGCCAAGCCAGCATTCTAGTTTCAGTCTAGCTTAGTTGCTTTCAGAAAATTTCAGTGTGCAGGACTTCCAGAGTTTGAATCTTGAACATATAAAGACAGAAAAAAATCATAGCAATGTATCTTCAAGGCTATTGGTTCCTCAACATGTCAAGGAAAAAGTCTGGTTTAGCATAAAAAGCCCAGAGTGCTCAGCACGGTCATCAGTTCTGTACAAATTGATTGAGAGAATTGACTATTTTTTTATAAGCTTTTGCAACATCAGTTATAGAGGGGAAAATTTGAAATAAACCTAATATAAAGTCTAATAATTTCTTGTTCTCCATTTAAATGGTTTATTATTTTTTTTTAATCTTTACAGGCCATTTCAAGGCCATCCAGATCACTAAGTACAGCGCAGTTAGTGTACACATCCTGTGGCTCACACGCTTCGGTAATCTCAAACATCGTACTGATGAAAGGACAAGGGAAGGTGAGACTGGCTCTGACGATTTACCATAAATAGAGTTGTACTTCATTTTACAAATATAATCAGCAAAGTGCAGAGAAATGAATGCGGATATTAAGGTTGCTACTTCTGAGTTGCCAGTTCATATCCAGGCTTTGCCAGGACTGATTAGTTATCATCACTTACTTCTTAATAACCTTCTGAAGTATCTCTTTGCTGAAGCAGTCTTCAGGTTCTAATAACACATCCACATCATCCTAGCAGCACTGACATTCATTGGCAGCTGGAGCTAGGCTTGGCATCACAGATTCTGTGTCATCCACGAGCAGCACTAGCACAGAAGCTTCAGAGCTTCTAAGTCAGAGTTGAGACATACAGACAGTTCTGTTGAGGAGACCCAGAGTTACCAGGAACACACAGGACCTCAATAAAAACCAATAGATTTTTGCAAAAACCATAGTAAAGTCTAGAGAAAGACAGAAGATAGTTGCATCTACAAAAGTAATGTAATTGAAGATCCTTAAAAAAAATACAGAAGCTATGACCTTAAACACATACCTTTTGAACTTGTTGAATAAGGTTCTAAAATTGTTTATTAATAACTTTCTAAGTTAAAATATTTAATATTATATTTATTACTATTTAAGCTGTGAGATGACTTTCAGAAATCATTCCATTAAGTATTATTACTTACCAAATAATCAATTGTTTGTTGCATTTTGGGAGCTGATGAAGATGTCATCAGCATTTTCACTTTTCATTTGAGGGACATTAGGTAGCTTCAGAGGTGTGAATTAGTCTTGTAACATCCTTCTAAGCATGGCAGGCAGTGTTTGACTTTTAAATGTGGGGAGGAAGGGCAAAGATGAAAAGTATCTCCCTATAAAGGTCTACTGGCACTGCTTAAACTTACAACATGCATTAGCTCTGTTTGGTAGAGGGTGGGGGAGAGATATCTCCATGAAATCTGTCTGAAATTGGTACCAATATCAAGACTTTATATGGTGTGTTTCATCAATGCCATTAATGGGACAGAAAATTAAGGAGAATAATAGAAAAATTAATCTCTCAAGGCTGCTTATTGGTTCAAGGAGGTGGATGGAATTAGATGGTTTCCTTTGTGTGTATAATTGTAAATTAATTTATCAAAACAAACCAAAAGCAAACCATGAGGTTATACTGCTGAAATTTTCATTTGCTTTTACAGCCAGCATGTCGTTGACTATTTTTTCATGGATTACACTACTTTGTTTACTAGTAGTGCCCACATAGGCAACGCAGAAGAAACTGCAAACTGAACATGAGCCTTCACACACACTGTTTTTCTTCCATAAATTAGGGTTTGGGCTTCAGTATTGTTGGAGGCAAAGACAGTATTTATGGACCAATAGGCATCTATGTCAAAACCATCTTTCCTGGTGGAGCTGCTGCCGCTGATGGAAGGCTACAAGAAGGTGGGGAATCCCTTATCTTTCCTTTTTCCCACTCCAGATTCCCAAAGAATATACCCAAAGGCAGATTAAAGTGAAGTTGAAATGAGGCATAAATGACTTTTACACCTGCATCCATTACTGCATTTGCAAGACTCCTTTTGCGTACACATATGTATCATGTAACTTATTGCACCATACGGTAACAGTAACATACTCTGTTTTCTTTTTTTAAAAACAGGGGATGAAATCCTGGAACTGAATGGAGAATCCATGCATGGATTAACACATTATGATGCTTTACAAAAATTCAAGGTTATGTATACTCCTTCCAGAACATTTTCTGTCTTTGCAATGTACATATGAAGTCAACCCATTGTTCATTATCTTTTCTATCTAGCAGGCCAAAAAGGGTCTTCTGACACTTACAGTCAGGACAAGCTTCAGCACACCTCATTCTGCTTCCAGCTGTCTGTCACCTCACTTGTGTCAGTCACTGAGCTCTAGTACGTGCATAACCAAAGAAAACAGCTCCTTCAGTTCAGAAAGTGCAGCATTCTCATTAAATGCTACAAAGCCCAATGATAGGGTCATAATGGAAGTTACCCTAAACAAAGGTAAGCACTAAAATTAACCAAGCACTGGTGAACAAGGCACTGATTGGCAAAACACTATTCATTTTCTCTCTGAATATCTTTCCTCACTAACCTGATTCTTCCTGAATGAAGTTTTTTAATAACCAAGTCAGATCTTGGTGCTTGCCAGTGCTAACAGCTATCTATCAACAGCAGGATTTTAAACAGTCTGTCCTCAAGAGCCAATCATTCATATTTTTTTTCACTAAAGCCTCAAAGTCACATTCATATCTTTCATGGGAAAAAGTAAACCTATTGATAACAACCACCAATTATTAAGCAGATTATGCAACTCTTACCCATTACTATGGAAGCAGTTCATCTCGTTCTTGAAAAGGCTTAAAACCTTAAAATCTTCTTGTAGTTCATTCACTTTCTCTCCAACTGTCATCATCTTCTTTTTATAAACAACCAGTGGCAGAATGAAATAAACTTTTAAATATGGGAACATCAAAGCAACAAACAAAACAAAGTCTCTATGAGATAACAGTATGACTTACAAAAAACACAGTATGGGATTTGACATCAGAGTGATTATCCAGAGCAAAGAGGGTAAATTCACAAAATTGTAAAGCTGCATTATACAAATCAGAAAGGGGATTGAGATGATATAACAAACAATAGCCACCCATCCTTAATTTCTGGGTGGTTTTTTTAATCCTTAATTTTTGTTCTCTTCCCCTTCTCCCCCCTAATTTTCCCTCCCTATTTTGTGTCCTTGTAAATTCTTTTGAAATCTTTTGCAAAATAAACCTGAGCTGCATGATGTCTGTGACACACCAACAATGAATTTCAGCCAGATCTTGGAACCCCACAAGCAATATTTGTGTGCACTCACCATCATAAGGGGGGAAAAAAATAAAAAGAAAGAAGCAGCTAAATAAAAGAAATTAGCAGCAGCTAATATAGAATGTGAAACATTCATGAACACAAGCCTTAGGTTCTGGCTTGTACAGAAATAAAGAAAAAAAGAAATTTAAGATGTTTTTAAAAAAGGTTTCTCCAGTAGTTTGTTTTCATTGCTTCTTTTGTCATCTTTAATTATTATTAATTCTTTCAGAGCCGGGTGTTGGCCTTGGAATTGGTTTATGTAGCATCGCTTATTTCCAGTGCATTTCAGGGATTTTTATTCACACCCTCTCACCAGGCTCAGTGGCACATATGGATGGGAGACTCAGGTAGGATGAGAAAGAGTGTGCCTTATGCCACAAGTTTTTCATTGCTCTGTTTTATAGATTTATTTTTTACCTGTTTGGGCAGGAAATCTAGAGCTTTCTGGGAGTTTTGAGTTTAAAGAATTTGTGCTATTCTGAGGGTATCAGCATGTGTATTTAGGATATGTGGGATTTCCATATACATAGCAACCCAGTTAAATTATTGTCTCATCTAGGCTGGGCTAGCTTTGTGGGTCTCAGTCAAGACTGAAGTATTAAACATTTCCAAATGAGAAAGTAGCTGAAAAGACACAAACATACAGTATATTCACAAACATACAGTATATTCTGACTCATTTCAGCACTGGTTTTCCTTGATGCAAACTCCTCAAATTTTGTCCCAATCTGCTCAATAGAAATACAGATTTGCCGAAATGAGCCTTAGGGAGCATGTAGAGGTCCACTTTGTAAGATTTATGACCAATTAGTAGTTTTGAACATATTTTAAATTGAACTGAACACAGCATTTTCAGTGAAGGCTTTTTTATTTAACTTTAGGTGCTCTGTAACCCTCCTCTCTACATGCCTAAGACCTTAGCTGAGATAACTGTAGTCTTTCACTATTTGAAAGTTTGCATGATATGAATGAGTGCCTCCAGTCAGCCTCTTAAAACGTGCAGGTAGTTGCAGTAGAGCAGAGAAAGGCAGCCTCAGCTTCCACGGGGGACAAGTTTTGATTTAATCTAGAAAGATTCAGTCTAGCAGTCAGCAGGATTACAATAGTTTGTCACTTGAATTTTTCTGTTAACAAGCTATTCATATGCAGCAGAAGCAGAACATCCTTTCTGACCTTAAATAAGACTAGCAGACCATAAAGATGTGAAAAGCAAAATGTGAAGTTGAAAGGAAGGATGACGTAGGTGGAAGCTCAGCAGCTGAGGTGCATACAGCAGGAAGATCACAGACACAAAGTGTGCATAGCTGAACCGAAGAAAGCTCAAAGGCTGCATGCAACAAGGCAGTTAGATCAAAAAAACCTTGATGTACAAGTCATTCCCGTTCCATTTGCTGTAACAGGGACAGAGAGATATAATGGTTTAATCTCTGGTCAAATTAGAGGTCAAACACATGAATTTGCTTTTTGTGTACTTTCACCTGGGTGAGACAAAGTTGGGAGAAAAAGAAAAATATTTTGTTTACATCATTTTGTTTACTTTTTTTTTTAAACATCTCTGTAGGTGTGGAGATGAAATCATCGAAATTAACGAATCATCAGTACAAAATATGACTCTTAATGAAGTTTATGCTCTACTAAGCCATTGTGATCCTGGTGCAGTACAGATTATTATCAGCAGACACCCTGAACCACAGGTAGCACACTGTATTCTTTCTGACTTTCAATAAAGCACATATTGAAAACTAAGACTAAATGAGGAAGTAGGTGCTAATCTAAAACAGGCAGAAAAATGTTGATAAAGATGCTAATCTCTTTATAAGCACTGCTGCACACAGACAAACCTGAGATATATGCACTATCTTAAATATAATAATATAAGATTTGAAGATTGCTGGACACATTCTTGCATGAGTTTCTGTGACATAAATGAGGAAAATACAGAAATAACATTTAAGGAATAAACCAAAATACCTATTTTTTATTCAAGAAAGAATTCCCAATAGTAAGAAACTAATTTGAAAGAGAGAAAAAGGAAGAATTGTTTATACATTCATCTTTCAGTAATTAAAATTTAGATCTTGCCCAGACAACATTCATAATTTAGTTACTATAAAGTAAAATATTTTATTCTTACAAGATTTTTCTACAAAATGCTTCCTAGCTCCAAACAGTGTATAAATTATCAAGTTTAAGTTGTTGCATAAATTATCATAAATATTATATTATACTGGTAAATCCAGAACTCCACTTCTGGTGAAATCTGCAAAACATTTATCTTTTAAAGATCCCATTTTATTTAAACAACCAATATAAACAGCACATCTATAGCTATACTTCACCTGTACTGGAATATATAAAAATATGAAGATATTCACTTACTTAGCTTTAAAATTAACCGATGCAAGATACAAAGAGGTCTATTAATTTCCATTGGAGATCTTGCAGGATGTGGAAATCTTTGTGACAGGAATAAATGTTTCAATGTTACTCACCCCGCAGCAATCTCATGAGAGTAAAAGGGCATGGTATTTCCTAGGTGTCTGAACAACAGCTAAAGGAAGCTGTTGCACAAGCTGTGGAAAACAACAGATTCGGAAAAGAGAGACACCAATGGAATACTGAAGGTAAGGGAATAAGTGCATTCATTGAGACATGGTAATTTTGACTTCAAAGATATATAGGATGAGTTCCTGCTGTATTGGAATCCTTGGTAACAGTGGAGTAACCCAAAACAGAACAGAAGAGGAGGAAACCTCAAGGACAGCACTCCTAAGATGCCTAAGATATGTTACTTTAGTGATGAGAAAAGATCACATCTGACTGATTGCCAGCAAGAATTGTGGCATAATGTTCATCTCGCTGTTCTTGTTCATCCTTTCCAATTAATATCCTCTGCTTAAAGCATTTCAAACAATTGTCAGTAGGTGACAGGACATATGATAGCAAGGAACTGTGCAATCCAGGTGATGTCCTGGGGACAAACAGCTTGTTAGCCCCCTGGAGAGTAAAAGCATACGCAGTCATGGCTGGAGCTATTTGTGCAGTTCAGCTGTGACATCCTCCCACAGTAACATTGCAACAATACTCCTTTTAGTGTCCTCGTTTCTTCTTAGAGACCAAAGGTAACAGATTCCTCACCAGTAAACTGTATTGCTGATAGATAGATAGATAGATAGATAGATAGATAGATAGATAGATAGATAGATAGAGTAAATGTAATGTTATTTTGCTGTCCAAGAATGCAACTTGATTCTTCAATCTACAAGCCTTTAATGCATATATCATACCTTTGCATCAGTTGATGGTATTTAGCTGCAAATGTAACCAGCTGAATCTTTGAAGTGAGCATTTTGCATGCATCTGAATAGGCATTTTGAACGTGTTCCTGATACAGGTGTTAAAAAACTAGAAACAAGCTGGCATGGAAGACACCCGTGTGAAAAACATATTGAGAGGAGTGCTGCGCATTGCAACCGCAGGGCACAGAAGCTGATGACCCGCTCCAGCAGTGACAGCAGCTACAACCCCAGGTCCTCATGTAGTAACAGTGCTGCATACCAACTGGCTGACTTGAAAGCAAGAGTCCACAGCGTTGATGTGCCAATTACCAGACAACCTGGCCTGCTGGACTCATTGTCTGGTAACAATTCAGAGAGAAATTCCCCTCCTACTCGTACTGAGGGCGGTCGAGCCTTGCAAAACACTAAGAAATCATCAGAGATCCTCGTTAGAAAGCCTAAATCATCAAAGCCAAAACCTCCACCAAGGAAATATTTTAAGCAGGACTGTACATGTAATGACCAGTGTAATGCAGATGGAAAAGAAAAGATTGTATCTGAAGTGGCTGTATCAACTTCCACAAGTGTTCAGGTAAGGCAAGATTTGCAAAATTTTTATTGTATTTGCACATTTGTGAGGCAGGAGGAGGACAGCTAAATGACTGCATATGATGGCAGGATGAAAGGCAAGAGAGAAAGAGAAACTGAATAGATATGAGAACTGGGAGAAGGGAATGAGGCTGTTCTGTTTTGAGAAAAACATATGTATCTTAGTGAAGCCAGTTTAGGTCACAACATGACATTCAAAGTAAGGTCAGAAGGCAGAGAAGTACCTGAAGGACACGTTCTTCCATATCAAGGAATCTGAGATAAAATCTCAGTGAGAGCGGCAGCAAGAATGAACCTGAGTCACTGTCATTGCTCGTGAATGTGCATCACTAGTGGTATCGGACACTCTCTTGTTCCAGCATGACGGGGACACGCTCTGAGCTGGGACTGGAGTTCACCCAGCCTGTGATGTCAGCTTGGCATTGCTGATCGCAACCTCGACACTCACAGAGGCAATCACTTGTGAAGTAGAGAAGTCGTGAAATAATTTCTGTTTCCGTAGTGGATTTCTAATGGAAGAAAGCATGAACGTTAGGTACAGCAGGTAGTTTTGGGCTCAAATACATTTCTTGAGACTGGGAGCTACTAAATAAACTCATCTAAATTGCAAGATACAAACATATTTGTTGGTGAGCTACAGTATTTGAAAACTGAGTGTATATTTGTAGGTTACTAAATTTCAGTTCCCTCTCTTAGAACAGAAAGACAGAGTTTCACATTTGCATGAGCGTGAGGGATTGTGAGATCTGCATGTTGAAACAAAGTTGTGGTTTGTTTAAAAATGAAAACTCTTTTCCCTGGGTTTAGTAATACACCAGCAGAAATGAGCAGATCTCAGCGTAACACAATTAACCACCCCCCCTACAGCTCCCAGTCTGCAGAGAACCAACTGAAATGTTACAGCTCAGACTGAAGTCCATCTATAATGTTAATATCCAAGAAAGTCTCAATTCAGTACCTCACATCAGGTCACTCTTTTGCCATCCCCTAAGAAAGCAGTAGACACATATTCAGCAGCAGCTGTTAGAAAGTCATCTTTCAGAAGTACAATTCATAGAAATAAGTACTTGTTGAACTGATCACTGCATGAAATTTATTCCTCAGTACTAAAAGAAAAAAATAAAATTAATCTTTAGATCAATAAAGTCTATGAAAAGTCAAGCTCTGTTAATGAAGGTAACTTCCCCTAATAAGACATCCTGTATATCTTAGGGCAATAGCTCCTTTAAGTCCCTAGGAGAGAGGGTTTCTTGTCAGAATGTATTTCAGATCATTAAGAGGTTTTATTACTACTTTTTAATATTTTTTTAACCTTTATTACCCCAAACATCTTGCATTAGTCAGTTTGAAGCCTGCATACCACAGGGTTTTTTTATGGGGGTTCTGAAGGCTATAAGGCTGCTTTTCACAACCAAAAATATTTAACTGACATTTTCAACTGTGCTTTAAAATGCATAGGTAAAAAGGTAGGTATAACAGCCATCAGTAAAGAGTAGGAGCAAACTGTATGTTGGCAGTGCTTGCAAATTGTCTGCTTCACGTACTGAATGTCCGATGTCCACGTCTAACAGCAACAGAACACAAGTGCAACTTTCAAGAAGGACCCTGGTAAGCAGGGGATGGAGAAAGGTTTTCCTAGAATAAGCAAGTTGCATAACAACCACCAGCCCACTACAGAAAAGCAAAGAAATTGTTCCATCACTGATTTTTTCAGGACAATCCTCCTTGTTTGCAGACCTTCACAGTCTGTTGCTGTTTGGTTTTTGGTTCCTATTAAGTAATCCTGAAGCTTAACTACACAGGAGAGAGCACTTCCAGTGTCACAGCAGGGCAGATGGTAACTTGGTGTCATTGGTCAAAGGAATCAAGCCATTCCAGAGCATCTGTTAATGATGTCGAGAGTGGTGCTTTATTGCAAGCTCAAACTAATCCTCTCACCCTATATTTCCAGCCAAAAAAAAAGAAAGGGAGAGCTATGAACTCAGTAATGATTTTGCATGTCTAGCTTATGCTCAGGGCAAAAGGCTTCAACAGAAAAGAGAGTTCAATATGAAGTGAGAGGAAATTTGCTTGACTGGTTTGCAAAAGTCTACTGAATTCCTGATTGAAAATTATAGTAGGCAGTCTTTTAATTTATTATTAATTTTTTCAGATGTTAATCACATTTTTTCACAGTCTGTTTACAAGCATAACCATAAAATACAATGCCAGCACTCTTGAAATACGTAATGAATTAAGTCCTATGAAAATTACACCCAAAGCAGAAATGAAAACTTGATTTCTATTCAATTAAAACCAAATGAAACTACAGGTTTTTTTTTTCAGATTCATGTACAGGATGGTTTGTATAATTGCATTCTGACACACTTCTGTTTCCTGTTTGCTCAGCAGGAAGTTAGAGAACCAATGCTAGAGGGACATCAAACTGATGTAACCCACAGTGCCTTTACCACTTCTCCTACAGCACACGATTCTGAACGCATAACTGCTGTTCCAGCGGGCAGAGATCAAGAAAGAAAAGCTAACTTAGGTATGTTTAATTCCATGAACTGTTTTCTTGCAGCTGATCCCTTCATTTAATTTGGATTCCAAAATGGGTATCAAGCTGACTTCACTTTTCTCTTTAAATGTAGACAGCAATCCATATCCATATATTTTGAGGTGAACAGATGACATTTCAAACTATTGATTAATCTTTTTAAAAAGGGGGAAACTATATCATAATCAGCATAACAGATGATTTATTGTGAAAAAAAGTGTTAATGAAAAGGTATAATACTGCTGCATTTCTTCAGATGAAACTGCTTATTTATATTGAAAATTTGATATTAAAGGTTAGTTTCAGCATTTCTAGAAGACATTTTTATGCAGTTTCAAGACTCAAGTGTTTCAATGGCATGAATAACTAGTACCTAAATACTAAACAGAATTAAGGAAACATAGTGTTAAGGAAACAAGGCAATCTCAAGAGGTGTCTTACAACCTAAACCATTACTTGATTCTGTAACTTCTGACTCAGATCATTAAAAAAAGTAATGGTGCCTTAAAAATATATTTTTATTTACACTGAAGCAGATAACAGTAACTGTGCAACTGCACAATAAGTTTTTTGCCATTCAACTCTGCCATGGTTAATATTAAAATACTTAATTGGTTTGTGATGCAAAAATATTCTTAGAATTGATTCTTATATTAGAATTGAGTTTTTATTTACTAGAAAAATACAACTGGAAACTCCTGCACAAATTTGAGGAAGCATAAATATTAATCAAAAATCTTCACGGGGGAGTCTTTTTAGAGCAGCATATACTTATACAGGTAGGAAAGAAAAAAGAATTTTTTTAAAGAATTTACTGTAACACCAGCTTTTTCACTATGCTGCAAACAACAGTGCAAATTCAGCCTTTTATTTTACTGGTTATTGACTACACCACTACTTCAGCACCCCAGAATTTCAGGTTGCCCTTAGAAATTGTAGGCTTTTTAGAAGAGGGATCTTGTGTATAAGTATGAAAAAGCCTTGTTTTTCAGTTAATTGAAGTGTCAAGAATCGGATCTTGTAGATCAAGAGTTCTGAATTTTAAAAAAGTTTAAACCTTTTAGAAACTTTAAAAAATACCTATTGGAGGCTTGAATGAAACTCAAGTTTAATGAGTTATTATCAATGCATAGTTAGAGGATAGAGAAGGAGAATTAGAAGGCTTGTTTATAATAAATGTTTCTTTAATACAGGGAATCCACTTTTGTCAATACAAAGACCTATACTTAAAAGACAAGCACGGGTAGATTATAGCCTTGATACGACAACAGAAGATCCTTGGGTTAAAATTTCTGACTGCATAAAAAGCTTATTTAATCCTACCATGACTGAAGACAACATTCATTTAGACTTACAACATGGCATCAATGCAAATAAAGAGAATAAAAATCGAAGCAGCTCAGAGACAGTCCTGAAGAAATCAGAATCAGAAATAGTTGGTTCAAAGCCACTAAAATCAGATGAAAATGACAGTGTGAAAAAGGGTCCCCCTGTTGCACCAAAGCCAGCCTGGTTTCGCCAAAGTCTGAGAGGACTGAGGAAAGCAAATTCGGATCTAAAAACGCAGACAAATCAAAATCCTCCTGACCTTGAGAGTATTTCCAGCAAAGAACTGCAATGCAGTTTATCCCGTGGCTCTCCTAGCGGATCATCAATAAAACAAAGAATAAGCTCATTTGAATCCTTGAGTGCCCCACAATCACCTGAAAAAATACCTCGAAGGTTTAGCCTGAAACCATCAGTCCAGAAAGAACACTCTCCCACTGCAACAGGATCAGAAGTGACTCCAGTCCATTTAAACCAAGCCTTTCTCCAATGTTGTGAAACTAGTCAACAACAGCCGAAGTCACCTGTGGTCACGGGTACAAAGAGCCTAGACAGATCTTCCTCTCCCAGAGATGTCCTTGTGTCTAGCTCAGAGAAAAGCAACAACGCCAACACTGATAATTTCTCAGATCTCTTAATTACAGAAGCCACTGCAACTTCCCATCCTGTGTCGGTTGCAAAAGCGTACAGCCTACGATCACGAAGCTTCCCACTTACTGCTACCCAGTCTTGTGAGATGATGAAGGCCTATGATGAAAAGTGTAACAAAATCTATTCCATCAGTAGCCAGGTGTCATCTGCTTTAATGAAATCCTTGCTTTGCCTTCCTCAGTCTCCAGCCTCTTCTGGAAACAATGCATGGGAAACTCTGGACACGTTGTCCCAGTCCTCTCTAGAGGAGGACAGGACTTCTCCCTCACCTGCAAATGAGAGTCATCATCTGGACACTGGTTTTTCGCTAAAGTAAGATACAATATTTAAAAATAGATTTGCAGATCAGCATTGGTGAGTGTGATCTGCTGATCTGCTGACAGGTTAAAGTTCTCAGGTGGCTGCATTCAACAGTAAAGCACAGGCTAAGTTAAGAAATTTTTTTAGAGCACAAAGGTTGAATGACTCGCATAACCGTTACACTTACCTTAAATTTTTACTATATAAGCACATGTGTATTTTAAGCTTCTTCCTACTTAGGAGGAATATTTCTAGCATCTCCATAATAAAGGAGATTTAAGTCTGTTTTTGCCTGGGGCCAAGAGATTATGTCTATTCTTTTATGCAGGGGATGTTATTTCTGTTAGGCTAACAGGATTAATTTACATTTGTATGTATTTATTATACTTACCGCAAGAGCTACCACTCCAATTAAATGCGGATAAGATCAAAAGACGGCTGCTCCAAAATTGTCTGTACTATGCTTTTGTTCTTTTATAACTCACCATTTCTCTTTTATTCCTGTCACAATGGGACAGCCTCTCTGAGTTGAGGGAATACACCGCAAACCTAGCAGACAATGAGAAAGAGGAAGAGAAACAGGAACACGGCTCACCTCAAGCATCTGGTGTGTCAGGGCAGTCTGTCATCTCTCTGCTTTCCTCTGAAGAGTTAGCAAAGCTCATAGAGGAAGTCAAATCACTCGATGAAGCAACCTTAAAGGTAAACCTGCTTTTTCTTTTTGTGCGTGCTTTTCAGAAAGCTGTGGAGTATATGTGTCTGGTTAATTTTTGCAACTTGATACTATAACAAATAAAAGTCATCTCAATACATACCAGTGGTAATACTTAGCTTTTTTGAAGAAGATAACAAAACAAGAGTAACATCCATTTAAGTCACTGTATGCAGAAGTAGGCATTGGTATTTTGGAAGCGTTTCTTTTATCGTAGGTTTCCAGTCTGAGATACCGAATGCCTCATTCTTGGGATACTGAAGCAATCTTTAGTCTTCATGGATTAGAATTGCAATAAAGCTTAGAGTAAATCAAAATTAAGATTAAATGTGTGCATTCCAGAACTGTAAAGACTATTAAAGACTGCTCACACTCAAAGACAAGCTGATAACTTCCAGAGCTCTGCATAGAAAAATGTTCAGCTTCTGCTGGCAGCTACTTACTTTCTGTAAGACACTCCCAAGCTATGCAAAAGCAGCCTAACTGCATGCATGCACCAATGAGTCTATGATAATATAATTTTTGTCTCTTTGCTAACTGCAGTGTTAGTCCTGGCTTGTGTCCGCACTGCACAGAACATGGGTAGTGAATTATTGTCTGCCTATCAGAACACCAGGTAGAGTTATTCTCATGTCAGAGACAAATTCTGACTGACTACAGCACACTTTGCTAGTATGTTGCAAACAAAAAGCAGATTGACAAGCAGAATTTATGAAAGCCAAATTTTGTATCTACTTCTGCTTCTTGTCAACATCCCATGGTGATATTTTTGGTCTGATGAGCAGCAAAAGTGATGTTGCAACGTTGCCCCCAATGGGATATTGGCCTTTCTCATAGAAGTCAGCTGTTTTCAGGGAACGTTCAGGACAATCTCTGAACAATGTGTACCCTCTGCCTGGTTGCATCTGGCCAGTGAACTCAACTGTGGAAAGAAACAAGACACTATTAAAAGGTGAAACTACAGTTGCTCATGTAGTGAACATGATTGTGAAACTGTGGTCAAGAATGTCATGTTTCCTTAGGAAACTAGGCTAAAACCTATATATGTTGTTACTCTATACAAACTCATCTTTGGGATAACAGTCAGAGAGAGCTTACTCTACCCATTAATATAATATTTTTAAAAACTAAAAAATAAGATTGAGGACCAATTTTTAAGCTGTGATACTTGTGTCCATGTAATGTATGCCAAATTCTTTTTCCACTTTTTCAATGAAAAGGTCCTCTAACTCAATTCAGCAATATTTTATGTTTCTACAGTACACAGTATCTTTATTTTTTAATATAATTCCATTTATGGTCCAGATCAAACTGATCTGGTTTACCAAACCAGAGCAACTTCAGACACAGAATAACATTTTT
Organism: Pedionomus torquatus; assembly: GCA_013398155.1. NCBI lineage: Eukaryota > Metazoa > Chordata > Aves > Charadriiformes > Pedionomidae > Pedionomus > Pedionomus torquatus. Next base: position 508,452 of record VZRU01004963.1, on the reverse strand, counting down.
AAAATAGGTAACCAATAGGTAAATTTGATCAAAACCAAATACAAAAACACGTCTCAGTATTGTGCTTATGCCTCTAAGTCTCATTATAAAACATACAATAGAACAAAAAGAAAATATGTTGATTTTCCAGTCACCTTGACGTATCTATTGGGAAGTTCTTGATGTTTTTTTTTTCTCTGCCTAGGAATTTGATGATATTCACGTTACAATTTTGCATAAAGAAGATGATACTGGGCTTGGATTTAGCCTGGCAGGGGGCATTGATCTAGAAAACAAAGTGGTAACAGTAAGTAGCAACTTTCTTAAAAAATTGTCCAAAAGCAACTACCATATCTAAAAGTATATAATTTACTGGTTTTCTGCTACAGAGGTTGGCTTTTGGCATAATCAAAGTAGGCATCTGTACTGATGAGGTCAAAAGGTCATGGTCTGAATGGGTGAAATCTGGATCCTTCTGCACAGAGCTGCCCTCTCCAGGTGAGAGAGAGGAGACACTGGCACCACACCGGCAGGGGTGTCCTGTTCCCTGGGGCACCGCACTCACGAACAGCTCTGAAGGCCAAGGGAGAACAACACACAGCCCCCAGCAAGAAGTAACCAGCACTACATTCACATGCTTATAGACCAGGCAGGGTGGTCAGGAGGAATGAGGTGAACTCATAGACACAGAAGGGGTCTGGAAATTAAAGACCAACTTCACATCATCTTCCCACCAGCAGAGCTGTGGGAGGGTAAGGAAGTAGCATAGGCAGGTATGCACCATGGCAGCAGCAAGGCCTTGGCCATCTGATACCAGACTTAGATTTCAAGCTGCTTGAGGAAGGCTATGCCCAAGAAAAATTTGCTATACAAATTTGTTCAGCTCTCAGTCCTGAGATGCACTAGAAGCAACTTGTTATTGGCAAAGAAGGGAAAACATGAACAGTAGAGCATATTAACTGAGTGACCTAATGCTTTGTCCTTTGTTTTCTCCTTTTTCCTTGCGTGGTGACTGGGCTCTTCAATAGGTTCACAAGGTGTTTCCCAATGGACTAGCATCTCAAGAAGGAACTATTCAGAAAGGAGATGAAGTACTATCCATTAATGGAAAGTCTCTTAAAGGTGCAACTCACCACGATGCCTCAGCAATAATGCGTCAGGCTCGACAACCCAGGCAAGCCATTGTTGTCACTAGAAAAGCTAAAGATGGAGAAAAAAATCTCAATGTTTCAATCAATTCTAGTACATCTTCAGTAGCAAGTGATGCCTCACAAACATCCGGTGAGTAAGAGCAACTCCCACCTGCTAAGAATCTATTTACCACCTGAAATCCTGGGCATTCATAAAGCAGCTCAGCATTGGCTGTGTAAATCTGAGACCCACGATGAAAGACAGGCAAAACATTCCTGAAGCAGACATTTGGAATAAGTTTGTTGACAAGGGAAAGAATTAATATATTTCTGAAATAAAGGAACCCTCTGAAAAAACCCAAGTGTGATCCTCTATATGGATTTCTGTAGGCATAAGATTATTGTTGGAGTAAGACGTCTAATTGAAGGTATAATGGCCACTCAGTGAACAGTGAGTCTTTATTCTAATATTATTAGATTCTAGTTTGCAAGACTTTTTCTCTGTGAAAGAGAATTTTGGTTTCAACAAATAACGTGCTATTGTTTGATAGAGCAGGTGGCTCCATCTGAAACGTAGCAAGGTCAGATAGTCAGATGTTTGCAGATCATTCTTAATGTATTTTGGGGGGATTTTGAGTTGTTTTTTCTGTCTTGCTGTTGTTTTTGTTTCCTAAAGCATAATCCAGAGATCTGTTTTTTGATTTTTTATTTATGTACTGCAAATAAACATTAGGAGCTTTGTAGTTTATAACTATTTTGTAATTAACATCAATACATTTACTTTAAACTCTCTCCATGGATTGGATTTTTCTAATTCTAGCAATTGTCACCAGTTTTCATTTTCACATTTCCATTCTGCCATAAATTCAAACACAACTTTCTCTTCCCAGCTTCCCAAAGGGCCTTACAATGACAAAAGGAGAAATTATAGTTTTCTCTTGCATTTGGTGATTTATAGTGCCTTTGCAACCAAAACAGAAGTTCATTTTTTGTAACAGATGTTTTAGCTTTTCAGCCTATGCAGTGCCCATCTGCTAACTCTCCATTTGTTTCCAGCAACTGAAGATACAGTCTGCACTGTAACTCTAGAAAAAACACCTGCTGGTTTAGGATTCAGTTTGGAAGGAGGGAAAGGCTCTATTCATGGCGATAAACCTATCATCATCAACAGGATATTTAAAGGTAAACACACTTCAATACATACACGGTTATCTTAGCCGATACAAATTTATGCAGTCCATAACTGACTACTGATTTATTCCCATGAAAACGGTATTTTTTTCTAAACACAGCATTATCCTGTGCAGTGCCAGTAATTTTGCCTGCTGAGACCAGGTGGTTTATACCAAACATGCTGGTGATCTATAGTAAGTGAAAGATCCGTTAAAGACTCCTCCACACAGAGAATTAAAGGAAATTCATTTTCTTTCTCCAGGGACTGCATTAGAACAAAGCAGCCCTGTTCAGCCCGGTGATGAGCTGTTACAAGTGCACACAACTGCCATGCAAGGACTCACTCGTTTTGAAGCATGGAATATCATCAAGGCATTACCTGATGGGCCCATCACAGCTATCATCAAGAGGAAGAATCCAAGCTCTGTTACCACCAAGTCATCTGAAACTTTGTAAGAGGAGGAATTAGACTACTGCAGATATTGCAAACAAAAAAGGATTTTATTACTCGCAGCCATTTAGCTTTCACAGACACATACTCAAGAAAGCACATATGAGAAGAACACAGTTATAGAGCAAGCTGTCTGGGATACAACAAGATGTGCAAAAAATGTACATGATTCTTCTTTCAATATTCAGAACAGATGTTCCAAAGTATAGAATTATAAAATAATGACTATTAATAATACACTGGTTGTAATAAAATATGTGACAGCTATGGTACTCTTCTATTTTAAGCCATGAACTTAAATATCAGAAGCACATCCTGTGCTGAGTTTTCAGTCTTTCTCTACAAGCTCCCTAACCTTACCATACCAAGAGGAAAGAAACCTGTCTACAAGCCTAAATGCTACAGCAAAGAAAAAGCTTTAGGGAATGTGTAAAGGACAGAGGAAGGGATGCAGTTTCATGTGCCAAAATGACAACATCCCCTGGAAAACTCCATCTTTTCTATTCAAGCCACAGCACAGCCAGGACAGTCAACAACTGTAGAGGGTAACTCTCTACTAGCAATTGTCAGAGACATCTCATCTCCAGCAGGCAAACACAGGCAGGGGAAAAAAGGAGTGTCTTATGGTATTACAAGGGTGGGGGAGGCAGGAATCTGACGGTAACACAGTGGAAGTTTTTCTAACCTTCCTCTGGTCCGAGATCTCAGGGCGCTACAGCAGGAGAGTAAGAAGGCCATTTAGAACCAACACTTACCTTCTAACCACATGCATTTTTTGAAATGTCTTTGTGTTAGTTTTGTAAAGGGAAGTACCAGTGAAAGTATTTGGGAATTAAAAGTTCAGAATCCAAATGTTTATTCTGGAAACACTAAATAACTGGGAGATAAATTGATGCTTCAAATGCTGCATGTGACAAGGCTCTCTAAGCACTGAACCCTACCACCAGCAGCAGGTGTATCTACACAAGAGGGTCTTGTGCACCCATTTGTTCTCTGACCTACTTCACTAAAGGGAGAAATGCAGCATCAGGATGGAAGTAGTGACTCACCAGTTGAAAGCTAGGTGACTGTACTGGTTATTGCCCTTGGCTGCTCGCCTTCCCATAGTCGGAAATTTGCTGCGCCCTTTTTTGGGTACTTAATTTCACCAAGCCAGAAACACCAATTGAGAAAAAGGGAAGTAGGATAGACAGCAGATGGTATTAATTGAATCCAGGCATCACTTGCTTTGGCCTTTCCGCACAAGTAAACTGTGTTAAACCCAGAAAGAAGATTCTTGCTGAGCCATCTGCCCCCACGCTTCCAGCCCCTTCCCAACTGAGTTGTTTTCCAAAAACCAATGAAACAATCCTCAAAACAAAATTTCTCTGAATCAAGTGGCAACCAAAATAGAAGAAAAATGTAAATCTTTTTTGTACCTTTTTTAACTGGTACCTACCTGAAACTCCCTGAATATTTCTTTTTTTTTTTTTTTTTTTGTATATTTTTTTTTATTTTTTT
>VZRU01004963.1:480493-498192 GCA_013398155.1 Pedionomus torquatus | reverse complement strand
GGGCCGCGCCGCCCCCCGTGGGCCGATGGCGGCACCGCCCCCTCACCTGAGGGGCCGCGGCTTGCCCAGGGCCCGGCCCGCCCCGCCGCCCGCTCGCAGGAGGGGGCGGGTTGTGTCGCTCCGCTTGAGGCCTTCATGGTGGAGGGGACGCGTTGGGCCGCGCAGGCCGGCCCAGAGCCGCCGGTGGCCGCGGCCTGGCTCTGCCGGCAGCCTCCGGGCAGCCGCCTGAGAAGAGCAGAGCCGCTGGGGCGACCGGCAGCTGAGATGAAGCGTTCCTCTCATCGCCTCCAGCCTTCAAAGCGGGGAGCCATGGCGGAGGCCTCGCTCTTCTCTTGTCCAAGATGGGGCTACCCACCTCGCTGCCTTGCGCGGCCGTGGAGGCCGGTGGCTGGTCGCACGCAGCCCTGCGAGGCCTGGGGCAGCAGCGGGGCCGGACGGGCACTGCGGGAGACATCGGTCCTCTGTCCAGCCTTTGGCGACACGACACGGCCTGGCTTGGTGGAACCAACGGGAAGGTGGCAGAGCATAGTTCTAGCTAAAGGCCAGCGGTTCTTTTATCCCAGTGTAAACCAAACAACACAAAAAAAAAAGGGCCTTATTCAGCATCTAAAGTAGGTGTAAAATTGTAGCAGCATGCGAAAAAATGCATGGAATTAAATTAGGAGTAATGAAGTTTTTTGAAAGCCAGGAATAGAACGTTTTCTTTCTTATCAGGCTGGGCTGAGGAGTTTCACCAGAAAATACAGGATTTAAGATTTCATCTAGAAAGCTGATCAAGTAACTCCATTGCCCATGCAGTACGCTCTAAAGAAACTCAGTGTTCTCTGTAATGAACGGATCTGCTTGAGCTACACACCATAGTAAAACAAGGCATGTCAGGCTGTCATAAACTGTACTGTAAATAGCAACTATTTGTAGGAAGCTGATTAGCTGCTGAATTCATTCGTTGGAAGCATCTTTAGCTGCGACAGTGTCAAAGAGAGCCTCATTTGACATAGTATTGTATTGGTTTAATTAAAGTTCCCCAAGGAAATACCTATGGATTTTCCAGTAGGTAGCGTTTTTGATTTTTTTTTTTTTTTAACAGCATTAACACTAGATAATAAACTGCAATAATTTTTTCTTCCAAGTTCTGCAACAGATCAGTTGTGATATTGAAGCAAGGGACAGTTACAGTAAAACACAAGGCTAACTATGCTTTTCGCACCTGGAATGGCAGCATACAGTGGTGTTGCAAAGGCTATGTCATATTACTCTCAGTAGACATCAAACAGCAAGTACAACAAATACACGTACACCCATTCAAAACACAGAAGGGTTGGGGCACTTCCTCAGACATTTGAGCATACCAGTTCGTTCGGCTCAGACATATTTAGATCAACACTGTTTTTTGATTTCTTTTTGGTGAGTTTTGTCCCAGGTTTCGGATACTTTTCCTTGCTGTGAATCACCTGGATATACTGGTCATTGCTGCTGGTCTGTGGATCGCTGCTGGATTCAATGGAAATAGAATCAGATTCTGTTAGAGAATGCTCCAGCTTTTGCTTTGATTTTGGTTTCACACGTGGCTCAGGACAGTTGAGGTGCACTTTCTTGTAAGCATATGGAGGCCTGTCCAGGTCTAGCTCAAAGCCATCATCCCAGGATTTGTAATGCACTCTGGCCAGATCTTTGCTCGTAAGAATGTGGCCATCAGCACGTTCCCCAATGTAGAATCTTGGTGGTGGGCGAAGATCAGAGAGTGAGCGAGGGCGATAGGATCTGTTCATGAATTCTCTCCTGAGTTCCAGTTCATCCTCCTCATCTTCACTGAGATGAGGGGAATACATTTGGTGTGGTGTTTGAACCACATATCTTCTGACATTGCGTGGATACAACTCAATAACATCTCCTGATTCGTCTTTTCTGAAGTGCCTTTGGAGTCGGGAGGTTGAACGGAGTGATTTTTTGCGGGACTCATTTTCATTAACAACAAAATACCGGGTAGCATATGGTCTACGTCCCACAAAAACAGGAGCCCCTGCCCCAAGAGCATCTGAATTTACCTGCCGAATGCCTTTTCTGAAGAGAGGCTCAGAATGAACATCTTCAGTGTGCTTTTTGAAAGTCACTGGTGTGTATGGCTTTGTTTTACAGAGCTCACCTGCACTCCCATGCACAACGGTAGCGTTTTTGAAGGAAGGAAAAAAAAAAAGGAAAGAACTATTGAGTTACACTCATCTATCAGTCTAATTAATAGATAGAACAAATTTGTTTTTCTGGAAGTCAAACACTAGAGTGTAAGGGAATCTCCATTGTTACAAATTTCTAGGACTAGTTTGAGAAATGTAGTCTAGAAAGTAGGGGTGACATTCATTCTTCTCTAGGAAAAGGCAGCAGACAATTGACCTCTCAGGTTACATTCCTGTTCTTTTCATTCTAGGAACTGTTTAAATGTCCTTTATGTGATCACTTGAACAAACCCAGGTAGCTTAAAGCATTGGTCTGCTATCTGAACCAGGTGTCCAAAACTGGTTGTCCTACGGCCAGACCTCCTTCACTTCTACAGAGTTTGCCTTGTTCCTGGAAACAGTATCCTGCCTGAGGGGAAGATTTAGTATTTACCTTTGCTTGAGGTGTGTGCAAACTGCACCAGTATAATTTCGAAAGTTTCATAATCCCATCTCAATGGAAGGGAGAGTTAAGGAAGTAGTGTCACCAGCGCTCAATAGTACCCATGATCTCCTAGAATAGTACATTAATCAGCTTTTTAAAAATTGCTCAGCCATTTCACTGCTCCAGACAGTCTGAATACTAAGCTATTTTGTAAATAAACACAAGTATTTCATGGAGCTGCTGAAAGAAATGCCATTTCAAAATCAGAGCAGTCTTGCCTGTTTGCGATATGATCATTTCTTCGTTTCTGTACACTTGATACCGAGGGAGCTGGCGTTAGCTGGGAGGTAGAAGTTGTGGGAGTTGCGTTGACATGTCTTGCAACATCAGTTGAGGGCACAGTTTGAGGCACAGACTGGGAAATGGTTTGTATTCTGGTGCCTTTGCTCACGGGAGATTCAAAATTCAAAACACTGCCATTCTTTCGTGGAGTTGAAGACCAGACAGAAGACTCCTGGCTGATAATATCACTTTCTTGCTCTGGTCTCTTTTTATTCACTTCCAGATTTTGGATTCTGGCTAGAAAAGAGAAATTATTACAAGAACTGTCCAGGCCTCTAGAATTTAGAGCTTGTTGTGTAAATGCAGTGGCTCAAATTCACCCTTCGGTCTTGGGATCCAACAGAACCCCTGTGTGTTCAGAGAAGAGAAGCTGGTGCCGTGCTGGGAGACAGGGTGATAAAGGGGTGGCTCAGCATCGTACAGTACGTGGCAGAGGTACTATTGAGGAATGTGCAAAAAACACTGGACATTACACCATAGGATTCCAAAATGGGCAACAAGCCAATGCCTTTTTTAAGAGCCCTGGTTTTAGTTAACAACGTACACCACTACCAATATGAAGGTGGCCAAATTTAGCAAACTGCGTCCGGGGACTGTGCTGGTCATAACCAAAAGCTGAATTGGGTTTCTATAATAAAGGAAATCATAGAATGGTTAGAGTTGGAAGGGACCTTAAAGATCATCGAGTTCCAACCCCCCCGCCATGGGCAGGGACACCTCCCACTAGAGCAGGTTGCTCCAAGCCCCATCAAGCCTGGCCTTGAACACCTCNGCTCCCTTCAGATACTGGAAGGCTGCTCTAAGGTCCTCCTGGAGCCTTCTCCAGGCTGAGCAGCCCCAGCTCCCTCAGCCTGTCCTCACAGGAGAGGTGCTCCATCCCTCTGATCATCTTCATGGCCCTCCGCTTGACCTGTTCCAACAGTTTCATGTCCCTTCTTTGTTGAGGACTCCAGAGCTGGACACAGCACTCCAGATGGGGTCTCACGAGCGCAGAGTAGAGGGGGAGAATCACCTCCCATGACCTGCTGGTCATTCTGCTTTTGATGCAGCCCAGGATACTGTTGCTTTCTGGGCTGCCAGCGCACACTGCTGGCTCATGTTGAGCTTCTCATCCACAAAAACTCCCAAGTCCTGCTCCTCAGGGCTGCTCTCCAGCCATTCTCTGCCCACTTCATTGCCCTTAATAGTCACTCCTGATCACTAAATGGTTATACATCACGTATTTCACCATTTATGTGTCTGCTGCAGACCTATAAAGGGATGACAGTAGCACCAAAGGGGTGAGATCTAGCTATGAGGCTACTGAATCATGTCTTCTCTTTGGCTTGGCAACTTTCACTGGGAGGTATTAGGAGGACCTTGCTGTGGTTTTGCATTGCTAAAATCTGAAAAGTGGAAGGACCAGATTCAAATTCCTTCAGGTACAGTAGACACTTAAGTCTGAAATCTTTTAATTGCTGATGAAATATTCAGCCATTTCAAGTTAAATAATAGGGGCTGAGCCCTTTTTCTTCTGCCCGCTAGCCTCTGAGTTTTATGCAAGATCTGACATGATCTGAATCAGAGATGCCTCCCAGCACCTGCCCTATTGGTGGTAAAAGCAGGAAAATGCCCAGTCCAAAGATCCCAGAAAAATTTAGGTGTAAACTACACACCTTGTTTCTCAATGCTGCCAGGATTAAGTCAAGCTGAGCTCAAAAACTATCTAAAAGAAGGACTCTACAGTAAATACAGTTTTTAAAAATGTAGTTGAACTTTCCTATGTGTAAGAGAAATCAAAATGGTTTTGCATCCAAATGCCTTATTAATAGTGGCGTTTCTAAAGCTCACCAACTTACCTACTGCCATCTGAACCACCTTTTTCTTATCTTCAGTTCTTTCCTAAAATACATACAGGAAAATGAAAAGCACTAAATTATTATGGATTAGAGACTAAATCTGCTGCTGTGTAAGGATGATAAATACAAAGATTCATTTTACATTTTGAAACACCTAAAGTGACTTTAGAGATTTAATTAGGCTAGTACTTTTCTGAAGACCCACCAAACTGCAGGTAAAAGGGCTTTGAGCTGTACTTACTGTTTGAATCTTCATTCTCAGTTGATTGTTGGTGAATTTTAATGATCTTGCAATACTTTGCAGGTAATAGATTAACATGCTAGAAGTGGAAGAGGTGATTATGAGTCACATCAAATATTCTTGACAGTCTTCTCTTTAAGGGTTTATGGGTCATCAAAATGATGTACAGGCTCAGTTGCTGCTTTGTACCATTTCCTTTATACTGTAATGGATCACAGCCTTCTTTCAAGCAAACATACATGAAAGAAAGTGACACTGAAACCAGATTTAACAGCAGTTCTAATTGTGCCTTTTTTTTTTTTTTTCCTTAGGTCTTTTTCATTATGTGTATAACTCTGTATGCGTTTCTAACTTTTTTGGTTTAAATTCTGGACATGCCCAAAATTAAAACTTTGATAAATATGTTCTCATCTTTTTCTCCCAGTCCAAGTTTACAGAACAGAGACACCAGAATGACAACTGAGTTTGCACATTCATGCCTACGTAAGTTTGTTGGCTGACTGGAATACCACCTTGTTTACACTGGCACAGCTAAGATCAGACCTGGCCTGACATAATGGATTACACTGGCTTTCAGGTGAAGTAAAGTCTTATAGCTGGACTTTATACCACAAATATTTACATACGTGCTTAGCTATCAGTTTGAAGCAGTCAGTAGACCTACTTCAGTTTGTAAATACGTTCACATTTACCTGGCTGGGACCTTAGAGTAAAAAGTTACAATTAGGAAGTATTGCTTTGGTCTTTTTGATTCGTCTGAAAAGCCCACTGATGGGACAAACTGCATTTGTCAGTAGTTTGTGGGGTAAAAAAATAAAAATGTACATGCCAGACAAATGATACTTCATAGTGTAAAGCGAATTTCAAACAGCTCAAAGTAATTTTTAATTCCCAGATGTAAGTAATTATTTAGAAACTGAAGAGAGGACTTGCACTGGAAAGTCTGCAGCAAGTTATATTACATTAACACTTCAGAGCAGGCCTTCATAATTGATTTATCTAATCAGAATGACTGGGTAGCTGCTTTAAATGATGGACTGAGCCCTGTTCACAGTCATAAACTAAACTAATGACCATGAGGAAATGGAATATTAATTTCTGAGGAGCTCTTGACAGGGAAGAAGGATTTTAAAACTTCCTGGAACCAGCAGCACCGCAAGCCTTGACACAATGTAGTGAACTTGTGCTAATAGGGTACCCAGGACAAGGAATTCCCTTTGAAAACGTGATGACAGTCTTTTTAACATACTCTCATACTCTTATTCCCATCTGATACCATATGTATTCGATAAGGTGTTTTTTTCTCAGATACGCTTAATAAAATTACAATAATGCAGTGTGTGTTCCTCAGTATCAACATTTGACTCTCCAGAAACAAGGCCAGTATTAATGTAATCGTTTTAACCTGCCTGGGAAAAATGAAGTACTCACAATAGAAGTAGTAGCGCAGGGAGGACAACCACAGGACTGCTGATGTAAGTGATCACCGTGTTGAACCACGTGGGAAAATCATTTTGAATCGTTTCAGAAACAATATCATATATTTTTTCTTGTCCGCTACAAGATGGGGAGGGGGGGTGGGAGAAAGGAAGTAAAGTTGTCAGAAATCCTACATACATCAGTTTGTTGAGCGGCATTGCACCAAGTAAACAAGGAATTTCACCCAAAGCTACTTTGCAACAGCACAGTGAAAGTAAAAGAACAAAATAACTCAAACCAAACCAAAACAAAAAAAGGCAATTTGTCGATTATTTGCTTTTCAACAATTTTTCCGAAGTACAGACGCATTGGCCAGGGTTGGAGGGTGCTTGAATTTGGACACAGAGCAGTGACGTTTGCTGAATTGCTTGGTGACACATTACGTTGTGTAAACGCAGAAGAGCTTAACTGTGTATATAAAGCAAAATGTCAAGCCTCACTCAGAACATTGACATATTCATCTAATTAAACCCATACTGGAAAACATCATCAGCAGCAAAAGATTGTCCTATATATAAGCTCTTTTTTTTTTTTTTTTTAACAGTAATTTGGGTATTATTAAACCTGATGAATTTGTTGTGAGAGGGTGAAGTCAAATTTTGCAATTTTCATTAGTCTATTATGACTTACCTGAAAGGACCACAGCTTAAAGATGGCTTATATCGGGCAATAGCAAAAATTGTTGGTAACATGCACAAGAACAACATGAACAGCAACATGGCCAAGTAGAAATTATTGGATCTGCAAGAAGGTGTAACATGTTTCAGATTATACTAATCGGAGAGAAAAACAGGCAACATGAAAGGCGCAAGTCTGTATCTACCCAACAACTTCAAGATCTACATTTCTGAAAGATCAAAATCGTTCTGCTGTGATTACGAAGTCTGAACAGAACCAGTATAAACAGACTCTTAATGATGAAAATCCTATTTGTGCTGCTTTCCAGATGCCACTGCTGCAGCCAGAGAACTGTTTATAGCACCTGTCTGAAAAAACTGACCTGACTGCCCAGTTGTGTTGGGGGAGAAACAGAACAGAAGCAGAAGTTGATTCATCTTCAAAACATGTTAGAAATAATTTCTATTTTGAGTAAACAAGATTTTTTTTCATGATAGAAAAAAAAATGGGGGATTCTGTTGTGCGATGCAAGGGACAAAAGCGGTTACTTTACAAAGAACAAAACATAAAGAAAGAAAACTTGGAACTGTTAATGCATGTAGGTTATTGTGCTCAGAGTTATATGGAAATAAAGCATTTATGTTATTTTTAGACATGTATTGGTCTAGGAATATTCCATGAAATATTTTCCAGCACTTGCATATCTTTAACTTCCCTGCTTTACAGACCCTCCAGTTTCTCAGTAGCTATGTTTTGTTTTTTTTTCACAATTTTACAGTCAATATTACTAACAAATTTGATTGTCAACTCTCAGAACTAAAATCTCCTGTCATTTTGTTCCTCTGCACAGAAGACACTTCCATTGTCTGCATTGGATTTATTCTTTATCTTTTGACTAACCGAGATGCTCTGAAAACCTGTTGATGTGGTACATTACACGTTAACACAGCCCAGCTCCTCAGGTACATGAGTCCGATCAACTTGAGAACATTGAATGCTGGTAAACAAGGTGAAAAGAAAGCTCCCATCCTGAAAAAATAATGTAATTTCAGTGCTCAGTGTTGCCAGAAGGAATTTTCACAGCAAAAGAACACATGGAAAACAGGTAAACAATAGCTTACTATCAACAGATGATCTGTTGTTATAATAAACTATAAAAGACTGCATTACTAATATCTTACTGGAACAGGTTTCATTGGAAATCATCAGATTGACTTAGTAATCAGCCATCAAAGGACAAGAAAAAAAAACACTTATGGACGACCTACCAGATCATTCCTTGGTTGTAGACCAAATGCAATACATTCTCTGCAATTTTGAATTCTCCATATTCTGGCTACAAGAAACACAGTGTGGGATGAATAAGTCATCTTAATCTTTTTTTCAGATCATTTATTAGAAGCGTTTGACAGAGTCAGTTTGCAGACAGCACACAGCCTGAAATGTCCAGACCAAATACCAGCTTTTGGCAGGCAGTGGAACACACTAAAACCTACTCTGCGGCAGGGGGTTAAATTAATTTCTCTCTAGTTTAATTCACTTTAGTTAAGGACAGAGAAGAGTCCTCAGCCTTTCATGCCAACAGCATCTTGTTACCCAGATTTTACTCCCTGTAATTTCCTTAAGCACATATATGCTTTAAGTTACTGCTTCTTGAAGCACTATCTACAGTATGGATAGTTGTTACAGCTACAGAAAAGAGGATGCACAGAGCAACCCCATGCCCTCACTCTCATCTTTCACTCTGGAACTGGTCCATGATCTCGTTTTGGGAAAAGCAAAGATGTTTGGCACCACAACCATGAGGGTAGGCTTGAGAAAAACATCTAATCTCAACATAGAGCCCGTGCCCTCCGATTTAATAGCGTTAAAAATAGGGTTAGCTATGCCTTTATAGATGTTTGCTGCCAAGAAGTTCTTTATCTCTTGGAAGGTCTTAAGGAAGTTCAATGTTAAGCGAAGGAGTTTGGCTATCTTCCACATTTTAGTTTGATAAAATAAAGACCATACTTACGAACTTGCTTTCCAGATCCCAGCACCAGCAATCACTTAAGTATCGCACACACAGTCCACGGAAAAAATCAATTAGCAGGATGCTTGCGACTGTGAAAATCATGTCGATAATTGAAAGCTTTAGCATCTCCTGAAATACATATTGTTCACACATACTGAGTCATTCTGGAAGCAAAGGGGCTGCACGTGGCTCTTTTGCATTTGCAATTGCATTTTGGCTTAAACTTAGTATATATTCAAATCATATTTCATCAGTATAAATTATTTCCTTTTAAGCTTTTCCTGTTTGACTTTTCCTTCAATGGCCTTCATTCTAGCGAAGAGAACAAATACAATCAAGCTTCCAGCATGCCTTCTATTGCTTGCAGCAGTAAAATTCTGGTCATCAAGGCTTTTTAATGACTGTTCGGAAAGATTATCTAGATAAACTGAAATGAGCTGGGTTTTTTTCTGATGTTCCCAATCCTTTACTATACTGACTGTGGTAGCACAGACTTGCTAAGTGCTTCACAATGAGAAACACTTACTACTTATACAAAGACAAAACCAGTGGCACTAGTGTCATCAAGCCACAAAAGAGACCTGTTTAGTGCTTAAAAATGAATGAGGTTATCCTATGTTTAACTGGGTTTTAAAAGTATATAGTTAAATAGAGAAGGTTCAGTGCCAAACATCTCTAGCCTGTTCTGGGGAACAACCAGTAACCAAAAATCCCACAAATGCCGATTCTAAAAATTTCCTGTTGCCTGTACAATGGGGAAAGGGGTGTACAAGAACAGAAATCAGCCTTTCGAACCCCCGCAAGGGGCTTTTGCTCCTGGTGATCAAACCAGATGTTCAATATCGCTTACTCAACAAGGAGCTCAGTGAGTCAGAAGCACTCTAGCATCATGCTGTCTGGGCCACTAGATTAAGAAGTGCAATGCTGGAAAAGACCGAAGTATATTGAATCAAATTATACCTTTTGAATTTTGTGTGGTTAAAACTTCTCTCCGTATGTGTTAGTGCCACCCTTAGTCACTCAAATTGAAGGCTCAAAGTGATGTCTGCTTCACACATACGGAAACAAAAAGTGTCCCTTTAAGTCTCCATGTTTTCTGTAACCTGCCTGTGGGAACACTGCCACCCAACTGCCTCTGTGCTTATGGATTGACAGTGCTTTGAAACCTTTTGCTGTTGTCCTCTTGAAGCCGCAAAAAACACTTGATTCTCTAGTGATTTAACGAGGTGGAATGAATAGAGTATTCAGAGACAGTGTACAAATGACCAAGCACACAACATCCTGCCTGGCTTGGGTCTGCATCCCTGCCTATCCCAGCAGCAGCCTGAATCTGCACAGGGTGCATTTTTGTAGTCATATTTCTCTGTACGAGTTCAACAGGATGTGTCCTATTAAAACAGGCTGTTTCACGCATCTGTAGAGATCTGCCTGTGCAGAGCTGAAGACAGAGACCAAAGCCTGGCAAAAGAACATTTGTACAGCACTAAACACGTTGCAAACACTGGACAAAGAACAAAGCTTGTATCTGTGGCCAAATCACTTTGCATAGTCTCTAAACTTTCTACACAATTCTTAGCTAAATTCTGGAATTTATACGAAGAAAAGCTCTAAAATTGAACACAGCACAACATGATTTTAATTCTTTACTAAATGTGGATTAGGAAAAAGTTGATGACATAATAAAACAATTACATACTTGTCCAACATATGTCTCCCAGCACTGATCCTGTGCGTTCTGGGTGTTCAAGGAAACTGTTTTGTTAACCAGCGAGTCAGAGACTGTCAAGCCTCGAGTGTGAGACTCTTCCAATGTGACAACACCATTTCTCTTCATTTGTACATCAGGAATAGTTGTAGATATATTGTCTTCGTTAGAAAGAGTTTTGGTCGCTAAGAAGGCCGTAGAATTACTTGCGTTGCTGTTAACATCAGAGTCCTGAAATAATAAACGTGCCAAAAGCTACTGTTTCAGCCGTGCGTACGTGGGCATGTCTGTACCTTCTACAACACACACACACACAGAGGTATTTCTTCATGTCTTTTCAAGCAGCAGTTAAGTGGCTGCCAACTAGTTTTCAATGTACAGAGTCAGATGGAACTTGTAAGGACAGTACTGAAAGCTGATTTATGGCAGCTGGAAATATGTGATGAGTATGTTGTTGGGTTTTTTTAATAGTTAAGCAATGCACAGAAATCTGTTAATTGTGTTACATCAGCAATCAAGTGGATCCAGTTACCTTGGAAAACCTACAAGTAGTTGTAAATGAACATTACAAACTAAACTTAATGTTACAATCCCATGGAACTGTAACCTGTTTTAATCAATTACAAAAAAATTCATCTGACTTCATATATATCACAATAAATGGAATTCAATCTATGAAGTCTACTAGCTTCACGCATCAGAAAACATCAGGTTAAACTTACAGTGATGCTCATACTGTCCACTTTATCCAGGAGAGCAATGATTAAACTGTAGAGGTTTCCCAGATACAGAACAAGAACCCTGAAGAAGAAGATGATACAGGTTATTGCAGTGTTATCCCATCAACTTCTCATGCATTCTGTGCTTTGGCTGGACTAAAACCTACAAGCAGAACACATCTCTCCTCTTCCTCCCTTTCTTTCCACATATTTTCTAAACTGCATAATGTTCATACCTGGCAAGCTGGAAGCGAAGAGTGGTCCTTGGATGATACATCTCCAGAGCTGCCACAAGTTCAAAAGCAGAAGGTGCGATCATTGTGATCAGAGATACAACGACGCTTACCTACAGAACAGAAAGATGCAGCATTTTTGTAGCTTTGCATGTGGATCTTCCTTAGTACCTTAACTGCTGATTGAAATACTGCTGATGCACATAATGGTGGTTGCTTTTCTTGGAGGAGATGCTTTAAGCTTTTTACCTATTGTTGTCAATAGTAATATTATCTTTTATAGGTATTATTTTAGCTTTTTAGGTATTTTTGATATTAGTAATAAGTGTGATCCAAAAGTAAAGATCTGGAGTACAATATAGGAATCCTTACTGCAGACATTCTAGCTTTAAAGTTACTGCTTTATTAATTAAAATAAAAACTTAACATGTGGGAAATATGAAGCCAGCATATTCCTCTGAAATGGCAGAGTAGCTTCTCTGTACCTATTCACTTCCTACTCTCAGTATCCAGGCATTTTTCTGAATGGAAATACTCGCAGAACATTCAGTATCCTCCAGCTGAGCGAACACTGGGCCAAGGGAGTAGCAAGGAATCAGTGAAATCAGTAGATTTGTGAGCAACATAAGAGTTTATGGTTTTTCCTCACATTTGTTCTTCATTGCTCCTGGCCAATCTCTTGCAATTTCCACCTCAGTGCACACTATTACAGAGAGCCCCAGGAAAATAATCCTGCTTCTGGCACAGAGGTAACAAAGACAGCCTACCTCATTTTTTTCCCAGAGAGTCAGTTCTTTTTTGGTGCGCTCTAGCCTTTGGGATCGATCCACGACAAAGTATATGATGTAAATACTGCCAGCCAGGGAGAGAAGCACAAGGATGTTTGCAATAATTCTTAAGCTTATAGTAACTGCCCTGGGGAAAAAAAAAAAAAAAAAAAAAAAAAAAAAAAGACAGAGCCAATACAGTAGGTTGTCTTATGACATCAGGGGTCTTTTCTAACATAGTTTTAGAAGTATGAGACAAGCAGATTAGCACTGCTGTCTGCATTGAAACAGTGCTTTGAAAAGTGTCTCTGGTCTTATATACGTACAAGTTTTTGCTTTTCTTCTTTTCCTGCTCTTCCAGTATAGCTTCCTTGAAAGAAACACAGCATTAACGTTTTAATAGTGTTCAGCAGACATAATGCACATATCTTTCGCAGAAGGTATCAAGTATACTAATACAAAATCTCACATCCTGATTATTGCGAGTACACAGCTTTTTTAGGCATAATAAAGTGATCTTAACGAGCAAAGGAGATTTCTGAGAAACAAATACATGGTGATCAAATACTTGGTGCATTTTGGTCATGCATGTTCAATGGGGTACAACCAGAGTTTTACACTACCAGATCTTTCCGCAGGATGTGTCTGTAGAATCCATGTATCAGAAATATAATACAGAACTGTCAAAAGTCATCCTCAGTCATCAAAATAACTAAATATCATAGCTGAATAATTTATCATTGATTCACTCTGGAGTAATTTCGTTCAATGACTTAATGAAAATACACCAAATTTGGGAAAGAAATTACTTTCAATGAACATCACATCTGTTCTTAAATTCTAAATGGAAATAATCTGTAATTAAAGCTAGTTTCTAATTTTGAGAGAGCTGTAAGATATCTCTGGACCATTTGTTACGGAGAGCTGAAATAAATAAGCGTTTTCACATTGTTAACATGAATTTGACTCTGTTACTCAATGAAATTGCATCACAAACAAATTCGTTCCTAGCTATCTAACTTCTTGTCACGGATAGAGCCCCTTTAAATAAAACTCTTCTGAAGGAGAACAAAACGGCCTCGCTGGGACAGAGTGGGTGTCAGCCAGTGTGATGTGACTGCAACACCGCACAGAGATGTGACAACCACCCTAGGCAAACAGATCTGTGAACGAATACCAAAAATCAAGAGGAAATGCAAGGAAATGAGAGGAAATACTTATGTATCATACAGATTAACAAATAAATGATAAATCAACTCTAAATAATTTGATCGTCAGTTGCTTACCCTAATGCTATTAACTATGGCAGCAGCTTTGCTCTCTGCAGCCTCAGGGTTTCCTATTAAATAGTCCCAAGCACAGAACAGTCTCCAACAGAAAGTGTAATTTTCATCAGAGGCACTTGCTAAACTCATTCTTGAGTTCTTTGCCATTCTGTAAAACATAACAAAAACCCAACTGTTGTTAATGTGTGAAGATGAATATGAAGGAAGTCACTGATTTGGTTCATAGTTTTCAGATGTCTGTACTCTTAGAACTACCAAAGGGTTGCAGCGATTAGTGTCACTGTTGGCAGCTTTCTGGAGAAAATAAAACAGGGTGAGGTTCAGAGCATGAACTTCACTTTTATTCTAGTGCCAAAGTGACTCACTATGGAAGGGCATTTTGATATTTACATTCTTTATGGCTGACAAATAAAGCAAGTAACTCTCACTAGAGCTGCGGACTGAAGCATATTTCAGTTTTATGATCTCCAGGTAGGATCCAGCTGGAAGATACTGCCACTATTACTGTGATTACAAGCTAGTTTGACAACGCTGTGAACATGCACAAGATCTGTTTGTTTTCTATATTGTTTTCACCCTCAAAATATATGTTACTGTCAAACAGAAACCCAGTGCCATTTTACAGACCTTTGGGGGAAAAAAAAAGAAACCCCAACCTTCTCATCTCAGATAGGCAGGATGGCAGAATATTGCAAAGTGGAAGAAATGAAAGGAAGATTAATAGCTTATGAAAGAAAGGGCACCCAAAAGGACAACATTAAAATGGGAACTGTAATCAGCAAAGCAAAGTCAGTGAGCTGAGTCAGAAGGGGAGGAGCTAATCATATCCAGAAACTGCAGATGTGCAGGTCAGTGTCAAACAGATCAGTGACCCTTGGCGCAAACCAGCAGGTAGAACAGAATTAAATGAAAAGGGAAGGCTCAGCTTCAACACTGAGACAGGCAGCGCTAAAAATGTTCCTGGACTGCACAGACATGGATAAATAGGTATCCAGAAGGGGAGAGAAAGCAAATCAGTGGAGGATAGAGTGACCTTGCCCATCTCCAAGCATTGCACGTTCCTGGATTTATGGTCAGCACTCTTTCTGCTGAGTGACTCCTACTCCTGGCCCTTCAGCAGCAAAGAAATTAAACTTACATTTGCAGGGGATGCCACATACTGGCTGAAACAACACCTATGACATTACCTTTAGGACGGATTTTTTTTATTTGTATTTCGATAAGATGGAATAATAAGGCTGAGGGGATTACATTTAAAATATATGTTTCAGTCATTCATTCCAGAAAAGAGGAAAACAAAAAGGACTTCCACGAGGAGTGTTGGACTTTACACCGGCACAAAGCACACGGATTGTCTTCCATGCTGCCCTCCTTTTATAGGCTGGCAAACTGAAGAGAGCACGAAGATAAAGATGAAAAGATAAAGCAAGATAAAGGACAAGCTAGAGTTAAACTCAGTCTGCCTCCCTGATATGAGCAGACTTGAACAGGTTAATGGACCTATGCAGAAAAAAATAGAGGCAATGGGATAAGTACAGCATTGACAATTTCCTGCGTGCAGGCATATGAACAGCAATAAATGAGAAGTCTTACTTTTTTAAAAGAATGATGAAGCTGTAAGCAAACACTGCCATTCCAACAAGGAAGTAGGCAAGAGGCAGCCTATATCCTGCTTTCCCAATCTTCCTGTCATGACCGTAGTAGCCATAAAACAGAACAGAGTACTGGAGGTAGCCCTGCAAAGACCAGAGCCTGTAAGTAGGAGCAGTGACTAATGATTACAACAGAACAGTGACAGTGAAACAATAAAAGAGTGGTTTGAGTCTTGCCCCTAGTGACCAGATGGTGTCCAGGTCTTGAGCAGATGCAATATGCTCCTTGGGGATGGTCTTGCTGACTGTGCTGCCAAACGGGGCTCCGGCCAGTAGCTGGGAAAGAGAGAGGAGGTCTCAGAAGGTGTGTGAGCCCCTCTGGCCTGGGGCTGCATGGCAGAACCCACCAAGAACTACCCACACAGATAGACATCAGGATAGCAAGAATTGGGTCCTTCCTTGCCCTGAACTAGAAACTGCATGAGAAATCTTGCATTTATTTTCCACTAAACCAGATAGGGATGTTTTGCTGTCTGTGGTTTGCCTATGGGGAAATTTAGTGCTCTGTAGGCATCTGCAAAATGGCTGAGAATTAAAGAGAGAGATCAACTGAAACCATTAACAAAATAGCTTTAAAAGTTATCTTTGTTTTAATTTAAGCATTTCTGTATTAATTATGACAGTGCTGGATGTCAAAATGGTATTTCAAGATTAAATCTTTTCCTTAAAATGTAAAAAATGAAAGTGAATACCTTATTGAGTTTACTTTTTTATATGTTTTGGGGATTCTTTTTTTTTTTTTTTTAATTTAGCCAATTAGAAGAAAAATCAGATATTCCTATCTTTTCTGATAGTGCTATCAAAGCACGGCTTAGGTGAGATGAAATAATATTTATGAATAATTTAACAAAGTTAACATATAGCCTTACTTACATACAAGAACTAAACAAAGTTATGGCTGTTCAGGGCTTCTAGAAGATTATTTCTAATGGACAATAATCCAGAGTCTGGAGGGAGATGTTATGCTTTTCTGCCTGTAAATGACACTAATAGGACTTGAGCGTACTCAACACCAAGTACAGCTTTTAGGATTTGGTTCTCCATTTTAGTAATCAGATACAAACATATTCTGTAAAAGCATTAGTACTGTGTTGACAAAATAGCATCTCTAACACTAATAGCAAAATTCTCCTATCCTTTGGCAGAAAACCACCTCTTAATAGTAGAATTTATTTTAAATAATGCATGTGAAATTGTACATTTCAAATTGATGTATGTCTTCAAGTGTGACATTTGTTTAATTCAGAAAGGAAAGCGCAACAGTAAGCACTTTTCTGTAAATATTAACAACACGTTCTTACCTCTGGTAAGACTACAAATGCTCCTGTCATTATGGTAAGTACGATATTGATTCCAAATAGCCATCTCAAGAAGATAAAGTAAGAGGCAACTCCAGACCCAAAATGACCTTAAACCACAGAAAATAGTTATCTGAGCTACACAGTGTATGTATAATTTATTCTTGAAATATTATTTGAATAATAAAAGAAAAACCTTTCTTATTCACACAGGGCATACAGCAAAGAAGTTAACGTGTCAACGAGGAAATTGCAATTCCAACACAAAGTCTGCTGGGGAAGTCTCACGATTGCCAGTAGCAATTACTCAAGAAGCTGCTCTGCTGGGTGACATCATGCATCCATTTTCCTTTTGCACCGAAGCACAGAGGTATGACCTGATGCTGATGTCACATTAAGGGCTCATTTAATCCAAGAGCTCAAGAGCTGGTGATGCAGGTTACAACCACGCTTAACCCCAGGCAGATCCAGGGGTGTTGGCCCAAGGATGCTGCCCCATGGGACTGTGATAAGCAATCACCAAATCTTTCTGCGTTTTCAGAACCACAGTGGGGCAAATCTGACTTAAAAAGTTGCACCCCACTAAGACTATAAATAAGTACCGTGCAGGGTCTAAAGCACCAGGAAAAGAAAAAGCAAAGTTTTACATAAAAATGTCACTGCTGAAAGTTTGCATTTAACTCTCTTCCAAATATCATTTAATTCAGTAAATTAAAAAATATATCCTAACAGCATTTTAATAACTGCTTTACTTTTCAATACCATTAAATCTTTGTACTTACTCTCAATTTTCTTTATCCTCATTTCCCAAGGAATAAAGATTACCACAAAATTATACGCAAGTCGAATAAACTTCCTCCAAAGCTGAGAAAAATAAAAGCAAAGAAATGAGACATATGGCATTTTTGCATC
>VZRU01004963.1:338299-480463 GCA_013398155.1 Pedionomus torquatus | reverse complement strand
CCCCCCCGAAGAAACTAAATAGAAATGAAGAGTATTTTGTTCATATCTCTCTCATCTAGTATCACAAGAAATATCACAAACAGTAATTACTAAGGTCTTAGAGCATGTCTGTGAATAAGGTGGTTAAAGCAAACCATGGTGGGTTTTAGAAACACACAAATCATGGGGGGTACAGGAGTCCCTGACCCTGCTTACCAGCCAAACACCAACCAAGATGAGACAGAACACCCCTTATACACCTCTGAGGGGGCAGTTAGGAGCCACCAATCCACACCTTTTACACGTAAAGGAATCAAAAGGAGATGGCCAACGGGTACCATTCCCTGTCCCCGTCTCCACGGCTGGGGGCTGCAGAGAGGAGGAGCTGCAGAGCAGGGCCAGGTAGTGGCTTCGGGCAGTAGAAGTTCATTCAAGCTGGCTATTGCCAGGGTACCTCTGGGTAATTTATGAGGTAATCCCACTGCACTACATACAATCAGTTTAATTTCCAGGACAAACAAATGAGCAGACAATTAACTTCAAATTTAAGAGAAGCATAATGCCATTTCTTAGAGGAGAAATAAGCTTTTTGTATTCAACAACAGCAAATTCAATTGCTGTATTCTCAGCTCTGGGTATTACAGCTGACATCTGCAGAAAACCTGGGGTTATAATTTCTAGAGTTGTTATTTATTCTTCATTTTTCATGTGATCAGAGGAAAGCATCTTCCTGCATGGTGGGGTGTGCATATGCATGTGGGAGAAGAAACAAAATCTGCATGTGCAAAAAAAGTGCAGTGTTTGATTTGCTGAGTCAGAGCTATAATTTTACAGAATCACTGGACAGACGATATTTGTATGTTGTGCATTAGAAAAATCTTTCTAGTATAGCTAGTTGTTAAAAAAGCCCTACATTTTAGTCAGCAACAGTGTCAATATTATATCATGAAATCTAATCTGAAACTAAATAAAAGTAAATAATATTTTAATGACCAAATAGATAATCAACGCTTTTGGCCAAAGTTAATAAAATTTTATGGCAGTATGAGTATTTTATTGCATGAACAGAAAGTATTTTAATTAAACAAAGAAATTGTAGATGCTGTGAATTGTGTGATAATTGCTGGGATCACTCACTACTTTCATTTGAAAACAGGGTTCACGAGGCTGGGAAAGGAATCGAGCAGCTTGTGCAAGTTGGATTGCAAATTTATAAAATATACAGAGGTGACCATATGGGAGTAGTATTTGCTGAAATTACACTTAGATAGGTATCACCTTTTCTGCCTACTGCGTACCTGAACAGATGACTTGTACTCTTAGGATTCAGAGTATGGGTATCTGGCATTGATTGCAATCGTAAAAAACAAATAAATAATACAATGCAAATATAAAATAATTGAACTGAAAAGGAAAAATAATTTCAGTGTCAAAGCATTAAAAGATATTTTAACTTCGGTTTTCAAAAATAATAGCACAGAGGTTTTGTACAATTACTAACAGCTCACATTTTGCCAATTTTAAAAACTTCTTTTGTTGTGCTACAATTTTTGTCTGCTTGGTCGCCATGCTATTTTCTGAGGAAATACATGAAAACAAAATCTTTCCAGTTAAAAAGAAAAAGTAGCTCGTTCTGTTTCATTTGCTGAATTTAGACCTGATGTAAAGACTATATTCCTTAATTTGTGCTTCGAAAGGAGAGTGGAGTTTCCCTACACATACTGAGTGGTGCTAATTAACTGCTGAGTTTTATCCCTGTACTGAGTATCTGCAAGCAAATACACACAATAGAGGCAATTAGATTAGATAGAAACTTTTTTTCATTACAAACCCTGAGATGAAAGCCACTGTTTTTTTATAGGAAGGGAATATGAACAAGTAATGAGCCCAATCTCTGATTTACTGCCATTTACTACAGACGCTTGGCAATTCTCTAGGAAGTGTCCTCGTTCCACTCAAGTCAAAGGCAAAACGCAGTATTTATTTTAACAGCATTTGTTACTTCCACTGCGTGTGCCACCCATGCAAAGGCAGAACAAGGGAAAACTCCTCCTTCCTAACCTTTGCTGTGGGCCCACACAAAAACCCAATAGATACACGAGCAGCCTTCCACTTTTTTACATGAATAAAATGCATGGTGTTCTATTGTAGTTACAACCCTGCCTTTTTGAATTAAGGTAAGTTACTCATTAAAAGTCTACTGAGGATAATGACCAAAATATTCTTGACTTTGATGCCTTAGATGACTAAAGATTTCTTCTCTGTTGGTTGCATATTAGGGACAATTTCCTACATGTTACTCATTTTCAGAAACTAGGGTCAGGGTCTGTTTTCAGTGGTGTAAATAGATTTGCTAAGATTAGATTCATATTCTTTGAATATCATACAAACAAAAGCCTTCTTTAACAACGTATTTACCATAAGCTATTGTAGGATTATCTTCCAAACTAAAAGCCAGACACATTTTTCATACTAAACTATTGAACTGTGGCCCCAGGCTCTGGTGAAATAGCTCTTTGGAGAATACTGGCATCGTGTTGTTGGTATTCCATTCCCATCACCCCCTCTAGAAGGCATCGATATTTGTAGATTATTTTAGAAGGAAGCTTATACTACATTAATAGAAGAGCATCCATCCCTCAACATATCGGATTAGTCTGCAAAAATGTAATTACTAAATTCACAATAGGAAAAACAAAACAAAACAAAAAAAAAGGCAGGTTTAAACTGCTTTTTCTTCCCTCTACAAAGTTCTTGAGTTGGAGATCAGGACTGCACACAGCAAATACATGCTTCTGTGAATAAAAACGGCAGAGAACCATTGGTATGGAAAAGAGCTGTAATTTAAGAAAAGGCAGTCATACCTCTGCACCAGCAGCTTGATAACCTCTTGTTCTGGTGAGCCTCCCTTCATACTTCAGCACGATCTCCTTTGCCTGCCTGTGCAAGAAGGTGGAAGCTTAGTCTACACTGATCACGTTACTTTTACTCAGAGCCCCTTAGCCAGCACAGCAAAGCTGTCAGATGCTCTGAAATACAGTAGTGGATGGCCTCACCATAAAATCCTTATTCGGGGAAAGCTTTTTCTCTTTTAGATAGAAACATTTTACTCATACTTCAAAAACACTGAGAATTTTATCTGAGAAAACTCAATTCAGAAGTTTGATGGGCAGGAGAGTTTTCCATTCCTCTATTATTTTTTTTCACTCTGTCCATTGGTTCAAAGTCTTTCTTTAAAATAGTGCCACCCAAATGAGTAAAATAAAAAGATCCCTGTTACAGTCTGGTTAATCTCATGTGGATACTGACACCTCTCCTGCAAACATGGTGTAGTAGTCTGATAAGATGCAGAGAGGTGCATATTCATCTGGTCATTAGCAGCCTTTGACCTCAGCAGAAGGTGGATGTGGACCACCAAAATCTCAACAATAGGAGCAGGAAAGCAGCAGAACTCTGCCTAAGTGAGAAAAATGACTCCTTGCTTCCAAGATTACACAAGGTCTCTATTGCTGGTGGGGATTTCTCGTGACTAAAATGTCATTCTACCACCACACAGGCTTTTAAGAGAAAGATGCCAGATGAAAAGGAAGAATAACACACCGCGGATGACCAGACGCAAATTTAGACAGGTGGCACAAGGAGCTAAGCACTCATTCTTTCATTACAAATTTGAAATTATTAATATGATCATTTTAATCTCAAACTGTGAAACTGAACATACCTTTTAAACGTACAAGCGTTCAGTATTTACTGCCCTTTACAGTGTATTAGCTGAAGATTAAGACCAACTTCTATTCTCAAACCAGGCAATTGTCACATGCAACTACCTTGAAAATGGCAGACTGTTTTTATTTTATAGTGAAGCAATTTGGCTTACAAATGTATTACTGAGCATTACTGACAGCCTTTGCACTGAAGAGCTGACACACTGTTTTAATAGTTAGCAGCTAAAGCCTGATTTCTTGCTCTGTCTTCTGTACAGTGGCCGTCTAAAGGGAGCCACAGGCAGGCACAGGACACAACTTCACCTCCAGACTTCCCAACCCAAGGCTGCCGCCTTCAGCCAGCCCTCAGATCTTGTCACAGCACCTTCACGGCACGCTTTCCATGTGCAATCCCTTCCAGCTTACACAGGAAAACTTTTGAGGCTGGCAGCACTGTCACAATCAGTGACCCTAACAGCTTTTGTGGTGGCACTATTACCTGAGCGCCCTCAGCTTCTGCCTCATCGGCCATGGCCGGCAGCGGATGTTGGACATGATCTCCTTCTGGTACTGGATGTTCTGAAAGATCTGCTCTGGGTCATGGCTCTCAGCCTTTTCTCCACCGATATCATCATCCGAGTTGCTGGCAGCCCAGCACACACCCCACAAGAGGAAAAACAAGACAAATTATTCCCATTCAGATGCCGAGCAAACTGTTGATTTGCACAGGATCCAACCCATTCGAACACTATAACAGTGGTGAGCTGGGGAACTCACACAACCTTATTGTTTTAAAGTTGATGAATAATTCGGATGATTTCCTCATCTCCAGGATGCACCTCTCTTCCTCCCTACTGCTTGCTGCTCAGTCATAAATTATCCCAGCTCCCCACCAGGAATCCCAGTCTTTCCTCTCCAAGCGGTTCCAGCCATACCGATTGTACATCATGCTTGCAAGACACTCTGTGTATTTTTCTGGAACAAAGTGCTGTCTAAACATTTCCAGCAAGAGCACTTCACATTCATTTATTCACCGTGTGGTGTTGGCCTTTTATTTTGATTGTAACAGCGATAAAATATTTGCTTGTTAGAACGGGGGGAACAGATGCTTAGAACATGGTTGTCCTTCATTCCTGTTCCCAGCTGAGGGGGACGGGAGTGTGGGACTTTGTAACACTAGGAATTACTTGTCCCTGTAAAAAGATTCACATGCTTTGATGCCGATTTCTGTTTGTGATCATTAAATTATCTTTTCTGATGCTGTCACTACCTGTACTAAGCTACAACTCTCTTGGTTCTCTCTTTGGTGTTGTATATGAAAGAGCACCAACATTCATTCTTGCAGAGGCTCTTGTCTAAAAACCTTTGGTGACTGTTTCCTCTGAATGAAACGATGAGATCTGAATTACTGCAAGAAGCATCAAATAAGAAGTGTTTTAATTGTATTGCTATCTAATTGCTGGGAAAGTTCCCTGCAGTTTTGCTGAAAAAGCAGCACCTTTTAAGCACTTAGAAATAAACCGTAACTTAAGCCATGTCTTCTAGGAGCATTCAAAGGACATACTTTGTCAGACCCCTGATCCGTTGATCCACAGCCTTGTCCCCTTGGCCACAGGTGACATTCAAAGGAAATTCATAATACACAGGAAAAGTATAGAGAGATTTCTTGCCCTACTGTGCTCTGAACTGATTGGAGTTACACTGCTTTATGAACAGCATTCGTTACATGGCAGTATGAAACATGACTTTTGTGAAATTAAAAAAAAAAAAGAGGTTTAGAATATATCTAAAATAGAAAGAATATTTTTTCTCATGCTCCTTTTCATGTTACTAGACTGTAGGCAAAAAGGCAGGATGCCATTTCTGTACTAGGTAATGGCAGATTTGCAGTTCAGGAGAGAGGAGGGTCTCTTACCTGTGGGGTGGCTCCTGGTAGGTGTAGATGCCCGCGTGCTGCTTCACTGTTCGATACTTTTTGCCGGACTTGGCAGTTTTTGCTGCAGCGGAGCCCACTGCTGCTGCCATGGTGGCAGCTGTCACCCGCACCAGGTGAAACCCTGCCGCGCCAGAAGGAAGCCTTCAGCTCGCCAGTCAGATGTCTCGTAAGCAGCCAAATGTTATTAAGTCGAGAGCTGTGAGAGAGAAAGTCTGCGAGCCCAGCCGAGCAGAGGATTGCTGCTCCAGCCCTGGAGAGGACCTCTCCTGGCAGTGCCTGCATCCCTTAAAGCGGCAGCGCACAACAGACCCTGCCAGGGTGCTTCTCAGCCAGATGCCCAGAGGTGAGGCGGGGAGCAGAGCCCAGTGGTGGGCTGGCTGCGGGCCTTCAGTGGAAGCCAACTTTCCTGTGTCCTGAGCGATGAATTCCCTTGAAGCACCATTCCACCACACCAGGCTGGCCTGCTCTGGGGGACGTTTCCCATGTTCGCACTGGAAGTGCTGTTGACATCTTTGCTTCATGTGCTTGAGAGAGTGTTATTGCTTGGGTGAAGAGAGAAGGTTTGCATTGGGACTTTACTAACAGAGAAAAACACAGTATCATTCTCCCATAGGACTTGCAGATCTTCTCCTGTGGGACAGCCCAGACAGAACAGGTGGCCGCTGCTGTCCTTGGCCCCAGCCGCAGTCTCTCTGCATGACCTCCATTCATTATCCCTAAATTTGAGGTTTTTCTCTTGAAGATAATCAAAATACCTGTTATTCAGATGAGTACAGATTACCAAGCAATTGAATTTTCCTTGATAGTTGAAATATCTTAATTACTCTCAATTCCAGTGATTACTGTATCATTGTTAACATTTACAATAAGCATTGACTAGATTATGGATAATAAGAATGTTTACTCCTAGAGCTAAACCACTGGAAAACATTACCATCTGATTCTCATTTCCCATTTCTTCAGCTCTACTACTTAACTAATTTTATTACAAAATTAATTTAATAGATACTAAAAATATGTTCGACACAGAGAATCACTTTAGAAAGCAATGAATAGACTGGTACTGTGAGCCTGACGACCTTGTATTAAATAACTATTCTCTCACAATTTCTGTGTGTCCTGGGGCAAATTCTTGCACTTTTATGCCTTATTTTTCATCCTTCAATAAGGATAGTATTTCTGCATTACACAGGAATGATGCACTCAGTGCCTGTCATATGATCCTTGCATATTATTTCATCATTAGCTAGCATCACATGAACTTCCTAAATCCTTCAAAGTAGTCATGTTCATGGTAAAACTGACAGCAAAACACCAGTTTGCAGTTTGAAACCAAATCTCAACCAAAATACAGTAGCAATAGCTTCGACCTAGTTTACATCTACTTATAAAGTAATCCAGCCATTTAAACCAAGATTAACTGCAGTGGACATACTGTACTTGCTGACGGTCATATTTTCATGGTGGAGAGACCCCTGACACCTTTCCTGTAGTCGGCTCCAACACCACCCCTCTCCCATCAGCATCTCTGTGATACTGATATTGGGTTGTCGGGATAGCAGAGACTGCTCCAAGCTTTGCTGGGACAAGGACAGCTGAAGAATTTGACATGTGGTCGAGTGAATTCTCAGTGCCTTTCTCCACCATGGAAGTTGGGGGTATTCTGAGTAACAGTATTAAAACAGAGCAAAACAGACTAAGAAAACTCAACATGAATAGTTTTCCCTGGCCTTAATCTGATGCTCAAAACATGGGAGAGAAAGGAAGAGTTTACAGGGAGTTTTCACTTGGTCCTAACGTGATATTTTCTGTCCTTAATAGCTCTATGCACAATGCAGCAAGGTTTTGAGTTACATAAATCAATGGTCTGTTGCAGTTAACTTTTATTTGCAGCCTCTGACAAGAAAGAACATTAAGTTCTCCCTGCTAAATTTCCTGTAGAGAATAGCACAGGCTGCTTTTCCCCCTCTGCCCTGAGTTAATCTAAAATATTTCCACTGGCTGAGAAATTTTAGTTTTCCATGGTTGTGGTTCTGTCTGCTGTACTATACTTAATTTAGTTAAATAACTAGAGGACTAAGTAGTCACAAGCCTCGTTATTCATACTCTGAGAGTTACTCACACGGGTTTACAGTTTTGAAAGAGTAAATCCATTTGGTATAACTCACTCCGCACTTTTTAGATTACAAGGAAGGGTCAGCTCAGATAAATTAAATTTCCAGCTTCCCAAGAAGGATGGACCATAATAATTTTACTTTTTCTGTGCTGCATTTTATTATGTGTCATAGAGATGTCTTTAAAAGAGGCTGTTAGAGCTTTGGCATATCAAGCTGTCTGTACCACACTTAAAAAACACCAGCCTTGGAATAGCTTTCCTGTTTGGCTCCTAGATCACAGAAGAGATGAAGCATCCTACTATCCTCTCTGTGCATCAGACCATTCATCAAGTGAAAGCAAACAGCCAAAAGGAACAGGTATCAGCCCAGAAACACGTCTCCACTAAAAGGCTTATCATCTCTTTCCAGCTGGAAAAACAAACAGAGGAATTATACGAATGCCAGAAACGCCCTTTAAAGCTTTGATACTCAGTGTACTGCAAACACACCCACATCACCAGTTCATTTTTTTTTTAACCTGCTGCAAGATTTGCTTTCCATTTTATAATTTAAAAGTAATGGTATGCCAGTTCAAATATATTTCCTTGGCTGTAGTTATTTCTTTGCCTCTTGGTCAGTGGCACAGCTTTGGGGTGCAGATCCTGCTGCCTTAGCTCATGAGAAGAAGTGCCTCTCTAGTCAGGCCTATCTACTAAAGTCCATTAGCTTCCTGTTTATTCCAGTCACATGCAGAAACATTAAAATCATGCTGCAGATAGACATCTCACTAAGGAAAATTTCCCCATACCCAGAAAGTAGGCTTTTGACATGGAAACATCTCGAGTCCCTCAGAGAACATAAGCTACATCTCCAAAAAACTATAAAGAATGAAGCTCAGCTGCTTCTCCCTCTGTACTACTGTTCCTACTTCCCACTTTTCCCTGACCTTCTGGATACCCTGGTTTTCATTTGGAGTAACTGCACTGGAGACTTTAAGACTTTGCATCATTGGGAGTTCCCAGAGATTATTACATTTCACAGATGAAGGAGTATCCTTTGCTATGACAGTGATATAGCAGTACCAGAAACATTAAAATGGTAACATTAATGATTTACACAGATTTAATTAGCTAATATATCTTAACATGTCAACAAGGAAGATGAATTTTGTTTCCATTTGTTAGGAGAAAGTCGGAAGTCTGAAAAACAAAGGGACAATTTAAGCCTGACATTTATACAGTTCTAATATTGCCAGTGCTGGAATCACACACATAATCTGAAGTTACGACCCAGCACTAAAAGCACAAGGAGCAGCAAGAGACTCGTGAATTCCAAGCCCATCTGACTGGAGGACACAGAGTGCTTTTTAAGAGAAAACAGAGAGCAGCCTTCAAGAGTTTATCCCTGAAGTTGGTGGCATCCTCTGTCGCCCATGACCACTGCAATGGCCTCTTTAAACAACTCAAGCGTTAATGCAGATCACAAAGAGAGATTTGGGTTTTGCTTTTCAACTCAGCAAGCAGTTTAGCAGCCAGAACACCCAGCTGCCCATTTCAATATGCTCTACCGAAGCCAGAAACCTACTGGGGTTTGTTTTACTCTGGATGAATACTACCAGGGTTACGGATTTGATTTCTGTTGCCATTAACTGGATGTAAACCAGGACATTAACCTGTTACTGCAAAACTCCTAGTAGCAGCTGTCTGTGCGTAATAGGAAGCCTCATATTTGACCCAGTGGATCATTTTGCATTTTCAAATGCTTATCCAGGAAAAAGCCAAGGTGGTGAACTCTGCTTACTGAAAATTCAGGCAAACAGCAGGCTATTCTCCATGCTTGTCCAGCCCCGTAGAGTTGCAGTTCAAATTTTACCATCTTTCCAGCACCTCAGTTAAACTCTGGGACCTTTTCAAGATCTCCCTCCTTAAGAGATTCACAACACTGCTGATCCCAATTCCAAGGTGAAAATTCAGAAAGGACCGAGTTTGCCAGTTCTCTCTGTAAAAAGAGAATATTATCCCTCCAGATCCTTATATATATAAAAGAGATGGGAAAAGAAGTATTTGGAAACACTGAAAGAGGAGACTTGTGAACTAATTATCAATAATGCTGGAAACATTCAACCCTGAAGAAGTCAGTGATAGGTAATGATGCTGTACAGCATCCAGGTTTGTGTGAAAATACTGGAACTACTTTTAGTTTGAGGACCTTTACTTTTGGAGCTGAAAGAACTAAGGATCAAAAGACAACAGAGCTGGACTTCAAAGAAGGATGCTGCATTCTCAAATTAAAATCTCAGCTCACCTGTTCAGCCCCAAAAGGTATTACAGATGTGAAGCTGGACATAAGAGCGAGTTACGGAATTTCCATAAAAGCCAAAGCCGTCATCTTCACTTACTGAGAGTAAAATTGACCTGCTGAACTCTGTTAAATTATTGTCTCCCCCTAAACATTGTTTGGACAGTTTAATTTCATACAGTAGGTTTTTCTCTTCAGTTTCAACATGTTCATAGCTCTTGCTGACATTTTTCAGACTTGGATCAAGGGGGATACTGCCATTGTTGTTTAATTTTCTTTGTGAATTCACATCCCACATAAAAAAATATTCCAATTTTTAATGGAATGGAGCTTTTCTAAGCTCCTCCTGTGCAGTTAACTGAACTTACATCATCATAAGATGACTTTTTATTCATTAGCTATTATGACTATGTACAATCCACAACAGAATACATTGAATTCAGAAAATTGAGAGCATTTTAAAGCCTCATGCTATACAGTGGCTAAGGACAAACAGAAGGGCAGCAGAGAGGGGCTGAGGACAAACAGGAGCAGTCACATGCCGAGCCGAGCACCCATGGTAGGGCAGAGCAGACCCCACCAGCTTTTACAGCCAGTTCAACTGATGCACATGGCTTGCAGCACTGCCCTGGTGCACAAAATGCTGCCCGTGTAACTCACAGCCTCCCCTTTGGGGGGATGGAGAGCAGGCAAGAAAGTAATTTAGCACCATAAAAAACCTCATTTTTCAAGTATCATAGGCTGTAGCTATTTCTGCTATGAGGGAATGTTTATTTTGTGCCACTTTGCCCAGCTGTACGTTGTGCATCCTACAGATATACTCATTTCACCAGAGACCTTTGCGAAAGCAGCATAACCAAATTATTTTCCAGACTTACGTGAGTTGTTACAAGCCAGACCTAGGGAGTCAGAGAGAATGAAGATGATAATAGTCAGGACTTGGGGTTGGTTTTGTAATTTTGACCAAGATGAAAACCTTGAATTTGCAATACTATTTTTAAGGGTCTTTAGGGAATGTATTCTTCCATAAGATTGTCTCATTTTGGCCCAGGATGAGGAAGCAAATAACTGTCAACATTTGAAATGCAGTTTAGGACTGGTTAAATTAAAGTTTGTTTTTATTTCCCTCCAAACATTAGAATGTTATTTTGCACTATTTGTGATATTCACCAAAACCACACCTTCTGTCAGAGCTTAGTGTCACTTTAAAATGCACACAATGAAGTTTTTCAGCTAAGGAGAACTGAAACAGGTTTTGTTTCAGCCAAAGCAAGGGCTTCTGTGAAGCAATAGTGCAGCCTCTCAACTTCCTCCTGATCTCTCCGAGCTTGATTTTGCACCAGTCAAGTTCTTTAGGCACTCTTCATTCTTCCCTGGATCTTCTACCATCCAGGAGGGCTGAGATGCTACATGTTTATGCCAAGACCCCACGAATTTTTATCCTATTTGCCTAGCATGGAGCAACACGATTGACCTCCACACACAGAGTTACCACAACCACCTTAATTTAAAGGCATATAAGAAAGATTATTATAATTTTATGCAGTGTCCTGATGTTGAAAACCAGCACTGAGGAAGTACAAGACCTGAACATGGTGTCTCAAACTGAAGGGATTCAGAAACATCATACTTTTTATTTCCATTGCATGAGGAACTTTATTAATTCTATTACTGCGTCACCTAGGAGGTTGTTCAGATACACAAGACTTGACTCATTAGCAAACAGCTATCCTCATTTGTCCAAGGGAAAACCTGAAACACAGCTATTCAAAGACAAAGAGACCGTAAGGCTTCACTAAAATCCATCACTTTGTTCTCTGGGGGAAGTTGCTGCTGTAGTTTTCCCACAGGGAATTTTGAGCAATTTTTCTCTCTCTTAAGAGCAAGGAGGCAAAGAAGATCAAATGTCACTTTCAGTGGCCAACGTGCTCATTGGGAATCTTTTTACGGCCCATTTCTGTTTCTTAGCACGTGAAATATATGGTAAGAATGCAGTGAAAGACAGCCAAGCCTATATAGAGTTTGCAGTATTAAAGCAGGATTCAGAAGGTCTAGCTGGAGTAAGTCCACAAACCTCGGAATCAATAATGCAGAATGAAGGTATACAGCCTCCTTAGCCTGGAAAACAAATCCACAGCCTCCTTAGCCTGGAAAACAAATCCAGCTGATTATCTCTAGATGTAGTAGAGATCACGCTGGTAATGAGAGGAACTGGCACCATAATGATTTAGCTACAAGAGTTATCTAAAGGAAAAAAAAAAAGGCTTTAAGAAAACACATTAGTTAAAAATACATCTAGTACCATCAAGAAACTGCCAAAGGGAAAAAATCTGAAAGCATAATAATAAAAAAAAAAAAAGCAAAGCTTTGGAGATTTCAAAACATTATGCCCTGGCACAAAACTACTCTTAATATTCTTCACGCAAAGATGTTGTGCTAGTGGCTAAAAGCCACAGTAACTCAGCACAGTAAGATTTGGCAATCCTTCTTACTCTACTCATAAGACACACCTCAGTTTCTAGGAATAATGATGTTAAGATGGATGTTTATTAAAAATAGCAAAATTTTATGCAGGTCTCAGAAGTGCTGTGCTGCTTGAGCTCACTACGTGTTGGATGACCTTGAAAGTACCTGACTCATGGGCAGTTCCAGCTGCAATCTAAACAACCATCTTAAATCTTATACATTGTCATGTTCTCATTATCTGGACTTTGTACTTTCCTACCATGGAAGGATTTTCACATAAATTATACAGGAAATGAAGCAAAATGTAATTACAGCATCCAACAGCTCCGAGGCAGATAGATAGCACAAGTCATGGAACACAGTTCAAGACTAAGCTTTCAATAAATGTCACCTATTAGGAAGAATCTAAATGAAACATGTATCACTAAGCCACCCGCTTCTAAATTATATCATTATCTCATCACAGGAATAAAGAGTTATAAGGTTACAGCAATTTAAAATAATCAGCTCTCAGGCAGAGTTCTCAAAGGGACTTTCATTCTTTGCTTTTACACATCACCATTTGGACTTTAACATATACTAGAAAATTCTATTATACCGTATTAAATTGAGTTATCCCAATGAAAACATCTCTAGTAAGGTTAACTCAGACATTTAATAATCCATTAGCACCCTCGCTTTTTCAACCTAACAAATTTCCTCATAATAGCTTTTTAGTCTCAAAAGGAAAAGACAGAGCTACAGAGCTTTTGAGCATTCTAAATTGATGCAATTCAACTGAATAGAACGAATACTACACTGATGAATAAAATAACGTTTTTGCCCCTGACTTCAGTGGATGGTAAGTCAGACCCACAACCTTTGCATTAAATGCTCATAGCCTAGTTTTTAGAAGACGGCACAGACGACTTCCATCTTCAATGAGAGATCCTTTCTTAATCCATTTTTGCAGAGTACGGATCTTGAATTTTTTGCTTGTTTGGACTCAGAGGGCATTTGTACGTGTGGTCCTCGGTGCAAAAAGATTATAAAAAGAGTGCAGAAAACACAAGACACAGTTTAGGAGGTACATATGGACAGCCTCTAAGGCTCAGCTTGTGCAAAGCAGTTTAAGCCTTGAAATAGGATCATGGATCACAACCCACTGTTAATATTTAGCTTTTCATTAATGTTGCACAGCAAATTTTATCTGTTCAGCTTCAAGTTTTGCTCCCCTTTCTTGTCTTTTCCTGGTTACAGTGTGATCATGAAGTTCTCTTTTAGTCACAAAATTTAATTTTCAGACCTTTTTAAAAAAGCATACTTCTCAAGGTTTTAAGATACGTGGTTCTTTTCACAATTTAAAAATGTTTCCAAGCTGAAGCCTAAGTGCAGAAATTACATGAGTGGAATTAAACCAATTTTTTGCAGGTTTAGTTAAACAAGTTCAAAACCTTGTGTACCTGTAAATCATCCCAGCTGCAACTGATACTGATTTATTTAATAGAGTAACTGGTTTAAAAGCCTAAGGAATTAAACTGAACCAAGTCCAAGTTAGGAAGTTACTTAATTGAGCCTACGCAATTTTTAAGTATAGACACACATTTAAATTTGTATTCTAATTGAAACCACACGAAAGTGAGTGAAAGAAAAGAACCCCTGAAAGTATTTGTGTAGGATATAGTGTGATCTAATGAGTTCTTTCAAGATGAACACTCATTTCTAAAGGGATGCCATATCTACCAGCTGGTAAGGTGATGAAAATAAATAAACGGGTGGAGAAAGGGGAAAAAATAAAAAAAGAAAAAAAATAAAAGAACATTAGTGAAAGTTCTTATTAAAAGTGTTACTTTTATCAGTGAAAGGATTTCCCTTTGAGGCTTCATTTGAATCTTTGAATCTTCTGCCATCACAAACACAGATGTTCCCTTGAATCTGCAGAAATTCCAGAAGCTCTTATCCTTATTATCCAATCTGGAAGAAGTTCTTTGTTAAGGAGGACGGATTAGCAATTTATTAAGTAACGTTCCTACATCTGCTGTTGGTCCTCAGCCTTTCCCTTCAATGTGATCCAAGTCAAGCACTATATGAGGTGAGCGTGGAGGAAGGCAAAGTATATAATGAGCTCTCTGTAGGCAGAAGAGCAGTGAGGAAACAGGGTGAGAATAGTATACTTTTGTTTGTAAAATAAATATACATGTGATGAATTTTAAGCACCTAGGGATGATGAATAGGCAGAGGATCTCTACATCTGCATGTGACAGTAGGCTAAGAGTGCAACCGTAACCCTGGAAGTGAAACTGAATTTGCTTGTGGGAATGAAATGCACTAGTAATTTACTGGATGGCAGTGTCCAGACCCGGGGAGAGAAGTTAAAACTGCCTCTGCTGGAAGGTTCTGGCAGAGCCCGGCAGCTCTGCCGGCCCTTTCTGCAGCAGCGAGAGCAGAAGGCGCCACCGCGTGGCCAAGATGCTGCCCTGGCTGGAGCTGCCATCGGTGGGTTCCTCTGCTAGGTGGGTTTTATCCCCAGTAGAAGTTAGAGCAGCTCATGGGAAAGCAGATAAAACATTCAAAAGAAAATATTTTACTCCAAATACGGGAAAAAAAAAGGTGGATGTTTTATTAGGATATACTTTGACCCTAATATTTCTTTTCAACTATCACAATTTCATTTGGAATACTTGAAATGTTTTCCTTGGCTCTGACTAGCAACTCTCCCACAATTACGGTTCTTGAGCTAGTAATTGGTACAGTTTGGGACTTCAGATATATGGACCATTCAAATATCAAATAACCTGAACTCCCAAGCATTTTATTTATTTTTTTAAATTATTCCCCCTTGTTCTTTTCCAGTAACTTACTTGCAGTACACATGTGACAAGACACTTCTGGCTGAAAACCACCTCCAGATACGGTGGTGCTTATCTAGTTCAGTTGCACAGCGTAAGATGGCATTCGGAATCTGAGATGAGCCCAAGAATACTAAAGTCACAGGACATTGATGTGAAAATCTAGAAACAATTAAATTCCCATTTGAAATCCAGATAAGCACTTAAAACTCAAATAATATTATTTGGATTTGTTAATAAGAAACAGTAAGGAATTAATTAGGAAAAAAGAAAAAAAAAAAGAACCTATGTAACATGCAAGATACCTTTATTATCCTTTCTTCCTCTGAGATATATGGACTGTATCACTTTTTTCATTTAGGGTTGGGTTTTTTTCTTTACTTTTAGTATCAGAAACATTAAGAATAGATTTATTTTTTTTTACTGTATTCTTTTTGCTAAGTCGTCAGTGACCTTTTTAAGCACTACTTCAGTGCTTCAGTATAGCATAAATATTCAATGCCACGGTGATTGCTTAATAGCTGCAGATGGCTAGAAAAACGAGTATTACTGTTATTAATGTTTATCAGCAGGAAATCTAAGTGAAGGGACACTTACACTCCGATTCAAAACCTACTAAAGGTTTTCAGTAGTTTTTCCAGCGCTTTGAAAATGCTCTAGTGGGACTGAGAATTCCAGTTCTAAAGACCTTGAAAATATTGTTTCTATAGGATGAAGACTCCACTTTCAATTAGTTGCCCATCAAGCAGCAACTGAAAATGTGGGAATGCAATACCACTTTCCTCAAACTCTGGTCCCACCCTTTCTGACCTAGAATAAATTCATATATTTACAGAAACATCATCTTCAGTTGAAAGGTAAAGCTCTCAACATTTATTAGATGCTTTTGATACAAAAGTAAAATGTCTGATTCAGATGAGTAACATTTTTCCTGGAAATGTGACTCCATTGTTTGTCTGAGAGTTTCCTTTCTTCTTGTAATGAAGAATAATAAAACCAATATATTGTAAGTGCCAGATCATAAAACAAGTTTGGAGTGTGGACCACGTGATATGTTATGTTCATTAGAGTTTTTGAAGGATGAAATGAATCTTGCAGTGGGAACAGCAACAGTGTGTCAACTGCCAGAGCACTCCTCTGAAAACTACTTTCTCCGGCTATTAGTTTAATCCACTATTTACTTACTACAGAAAGTCTCCTTGAAATAAAATTAAGCAGGTAATGCATCCAATACTGAGTGCTCTGCTCCTCCTGCACACCCAAATTCTGACAAATTCTGTAAAATATAGATTTTTAAGTACCAGGTCCAGACATTTAAGCTATTCTGTTTAAGAGCAAGAAACTAATCTGATTTTGTTGTAATCTGATTTGGAATTTGTAACATGACCTAATATGAAGAAACCAGATCAGTGAGATTAGGAACTTGCACTTTTCTGAGGGGAAAAAAAGCAGCAGGATAAATCCATAGACATACACACAGACAAAACAACTGGAATCTGAGATGGGTGTAGCTAAACAAGATTCTGTCATTTGAGATGACATGCACTAATTTCCTGGAACATTTAACGATAACGTGATTTGTTATAAATCAGTGAGGAACCAAGAATACCTGAAAGGAAAAGATTCAAGTCACTGGATCACAGATTTCCCTTTTAGAAGTTGAAAATACTCCTGCCCCCAGTCCTGATGGTAATATATTCTCGCTCTGGCCAGTGCAGCACCTAGCAGGAAGTTCCCTAATGGAAAGAAAAGGCATAAAAGCAATGCTTTAAGGGTTTGTCTCCCAATTAGAGGAAATGTCTGCAAGATACAGTTTTATAGACATGGGAAATGTAGCACTGCATCAGCTACAGATGCATTACCAGACCACGACAGGAAGAATCAGAGGGAAACAGGTTGTATCAGACCCGATGCTGGAGCTCAGTTATTCAGGACACCATGACTCATACCACATCCAAACCAACCCAAAAGGAATTCCTCTGTGAGACCGGCATGATAAACAGCGTTTAATCTCTAAATGAGCTCAGTGTTCAGATCTCAGAATGTCTAAAAGATTAATTAGCAATGGGTTTCACTGATAGTTCATGAACCATTCATGTTTCAGCAAATAATATCAATGACATGAAGATGAATTATCTGATTAGGACAAATTTGAGGGATATTCCTAGGAACAGAACTTACAGGGGAACTATTGAGATGTCTGAAGATTTTCTTTCAGTAACAAACATTTTTCAAACCCCATATAGGCATGTCAATATTTATTACACTCTTGGTAATTACACTTTGATTGAGCTCTCACGTCTCACGCCACATCACAGATCTGGTTGACAACTGCTTAATCAATTTTTACATTGCTTTTTTACCCACACGAATGTAGGTGGTTTGGCTGTTTAATCCTTTTCATTGAATTGCAAGATCATCTGTTGGGGATAATAGTCTCTGAGCATTTAAATGAGTGCTACAATAAACTGCAGTTCCCTGACTGAACAGCAAGAAGGTTTTTCTTTTTCTTTTTCTTTTTTTTTTTTTTAAACTTTTTCTGCGTGCTCATTTCTGAAGCACAGTCAACAGAGCTACCATCTGTGGTGGACCAAAGCCAGGATGCAGAGGCCACAGCATCTCCAGCTACTCAGCTCTTCAGAAAGCTTTGGACCTGAGCTTCTCATGGCAGCCTTTTGCCGTGACCTCCCAAAAACAGTGCACAGATAATCTTGTTTTCCCAAATTATTGCTTTCCAGTTCAGAAATTTACCCACGAGATATCAGGTATATACGTAGAAAAAAGGCACAAGCCGTCATCAAGAAACCTACCTTTTCCACATTGCCCACCATATCAAGGGAACAAGTTCACTAGGAGATAAACCTGAGGACTGGAATCCTCCTGTGGGCAGGTGGATGCTTAAACAAGGCCAGCTCACATGGGGAAGGGATTGGTGGCGGTAGGCCAGCTTGCTAGAGATCTTCAGGAAGTTTCTCTAAGGAATTAAAAGAAAAATGATATTCAGTGTTATGAACACATTTCTACCTGGCTGGGTTAATAGTCTCCAACTACCTTTCTGACCCAACCTGCCAATGAAGCACTGGAAGCAGAAATGACAGCTTCACTAGAATATGTAACAGCACATGTTATGGCAAAAGGCTGACTGCTGGCAGCAGTACAGCGGCAGGACACAGGGACAAGCATTGTCAAAAGGCATTAAGAGTCCTTGGAGAAGAATTCCTGAACTGAATGGCTTCCATCACTTGATCCCATCAGGAATAATCTGTTTCTGAAGGAAGCTTGCTTGGTCTCTGCCTTTCTATAAGCATAATCCACAAAACCCGCAGTAAAACGATTGCTATTTCTAGTGAAGTGAGCATCCTTTGTTTCACTGGGTCACAGAGCAAAGAACTGCCAAGATGACACAGAGGGGAAGACAGCAAAGCAGTTATGAAAAGAAAGGAAATACTGTCCCCAGTATTGAATTTGGGTGGTTGAGTTGGCAGGATGGGAACAGCAAGGGTATAATCAGAGAGAACGGAAAAACAGAAGACATCTAAGTTGATGGAAGGAGGAAACAGAAATGGACTGTTCAGCCCTTCAGCCTGTCGGTACTGCTGTAAGGCACAGCCAACCCTTCCTAGGCTCCTCAGGGGAGTCAGGAGCAACTCCCATGATTGCCGTGCCTTAACACAATAGATTTAACTTCAGAGTGAAAGGGACCTTCAGCTGCTCTACAGTCAGTGCCCCAGATGCTGCAAACTTACTTTTGTAAGTAAGTTCATGGTGATTACCAAAGAAAAAAAAAAAATAACCCACAGTATTGAAATGTGAAGAAGAAATTGTCTACCAGTATCTGCAGTCACTACTCACTGACCCGTGCCGCAGGAGTGTCCCTCTCTCTCTGGCTCAGCGAAGAGGTGCAGCCTCCCCGCGAGGTGGCTGCAGAGACCGTGACATGAGGGCTCAAAGCACTTTCAGTGCACATGGACACTCCAAAAAGTTGCTTCTTTCAGAAATGGAAATCCAAATGCAAAGGATGAAAAGGATGGAAAACAAATATTAAACGATACTTTGTTGTTGTTGTTGTTGAGGTGTTTTCTTTTTTTCCTTCCCTTTTTTTCATGTTGCTCTTCTCAGTTTTTGGTTATATGCTGTACATGATTCAAAACATTAGCATCAGATTAATTTTTTTTCTAATTTTTTTTTTAAATAAATGGTTTTTTGGAGGATCTTTTGAAGCCACTACATTTCTGTCTTCTGCAGTTAGGCTTTTATTGTTGATTACACTGATTGTCAAACCTTTCATCTTTCCTGCATTTGGCTCTGATTCAGCTGATTTTTATTACAGTTCATAGTAACAAAAAGGTGGTCACAACACCACCTACCCCTTTAAATTTTATAGGTCTTACACTCTAATTCAACAACCAAATACATGCATAAATCCAACATAAGCTTGAGTAGGAAAAGCTTAGGCAGTCACCTGCCCTGGAAACCTTGCCCTGACAAGAAAGGTAACACCACCTAAACAGAAATCTAAGCCAAGGACTCCTATTCCCTCTGTCTTACTGAGAACAGCTGCAATCTAAATTCTACCTCATCCTACCTGGAAAAGACTTAGCATAGGCATTGCAAAAAACTTTTGCCCAGGGAGATCTACATGCCCTTATCCTAATTTAAATTTTCTGAGGTCTGAAGGACATAACATTGATTTTAGCCTGGGAACCTCTTCTGTACCAGATATTAAATGTCAACACAGCCCAGGATCCCTTTTTTTAGCTTCCAATTACAGGCTTAGTTTGGAAACTCCCATAGAGAAAACCTATGGAAGACTTCTCCAAAATAAATATCTCTTTTTTTTTGAAATCTAGCTAGTACCAGGTTTCTTTGCCATTCAGAATGCTTAAATTTATTCAAATCCATTTCATATGCCTACATTGGAGCAAATTTTTGGCTAAATGGTAAACCAAAGCCTACCTATTTCTATCCAGTCAGGCTTTAGGCATGATCACTTACAGGTTTACATCCGCTTCTTACCATACACCCGTTTTTCATATTGTATAGTCAAAGCATTCATGCCAGCCTCAGCCACAACCTTAGCATGGAAGCCATCTACTGTTGCCAACTTTGAATTTCATCTAGGTCTAATGAGAAACCCTATTGTTATCCTTTAAATGTGCCCAACCACCAGCCAAAAAATCTGCCCTCACCCACATACTTGCTACCTTTGTTTTTATCCTAAAACCGGATAATAGCCCTCTTCCTGCCCCAGTAGTGAACAAAAGGATTCAGTGTCAGACTTCCACGGACCTTGTTCATCAGAAGAAAACCCCCCGATCCAACTTTCCAACATGAATCAAACTTCATGGCCTCATCTAAACCCTGTCCCTTAATTTTCATGATTACAGTGTATGCAAAGTAACGTGAGTCACACAGACATCCGTTTGGATAAGGCCATAGAGACTTTGTTCTCTAAGCCCTGAATGTGCCCATTTAACCTTCCGAAATCAATGTATATAGCCATTACTAGCTGTTATTGCATGCTTGTGGATTTCAGGCTTGGCTCTTATTGAAGAGTTGATTGATTAATTTTAACATTGCAGAAACCTCATTTAGCTAGAAGGACATTTCTGGCATGTAATTTTCTAACTGAAAAACAATCTTAAGAGTAACATTAAAATTATCTAATTTTGAAACTCTGAACTTTTCATGAGAATTTGTATTTGGATATATTTCTCATTTGTTTTTTTTTTAAAAAATACTTGGAGGCATCATATCACTGAGACTAGACACATGTATAGCTTTTCTCCCTATTTCTTATGATAGAATCTGAAGAATATTCTGTGGCAGCCTGCTTGTAATTTACAATCTCTAAGTGGTGTGAGCATTAAAAGAGAGAGAGTTAAGACACCCTAAAACAAGATCCAGAACATATCATGTATAGGTTGAGGTCCTAGACCTGAGCTAAGTATGCAAGAGACATGCTAAACTAAGCAAAAATATTTATTTTAGAACTATCTCATGAAAAAAGCTGAAAGTGCAGTCAATCACTTTGTGTCTGTCTCCATGGGGAAGGGCTCCATTAATGGAATTTCCCATCAAGAAAAATTTATACTTTATTAATGCTTTTTTTTTAATTAAATCAAGTTATGATTTGAAGAAAGTAATAATTGCAATTTAATTTCTTTTCCATTTTCCCTTCTAATTTAATTCAACATCTGATAAAGAATGTGAAAACGGGAGTGCGGCATCTTTTTATATCTACATTTCATAGTTCTGAGAAAAGAATGGGTAGTAGTAGTGAATATTTTGGGAGACTTTAAATCCTCAAAGATCAGCATGAAAACATGGAATTCTTTAACATACAATTCACAAATCAGCCTTTGAGGTGAAACAATGTGTACTGCAATATTCTAAGAGTTTTAAAGGAAGTGATAATTTTTATCCAGGCTTGGGAAAAAGGGAAATTGAAATAGGAAGATCCAGCAGAGAATACATAAATATGAAGAAATTGGATGAAAAGAAAGTTACTTCCTTCAACAAATTGCTATTTTCTCCTTTCCACAGAAGTTTGTGAAACATCTCACTGGAGATGTGAAAAAATCCTGGGAGGAAACAGTTTTATAATATATATCAATTAACACTTAACAAGCATTGCCTATCAGAGATGAACTCTGATTTTTTGAGTGTTTTACATCCTGAAGTAGGATTAAAGTAGCATTATCATTTGGAAAACAGGTTTAGTAATAAATTATTATTAAACTATATTCTGAATATGAACATCACCTTTATCCTACATGTATTTAGTTTTTCTATAAGTGTTACATACAGATGAGTATCTATGTATATCTTATAAAATTATGGAAACAAATGGAATATTAAATTTAATATGAAATTGTATGTGTTCAAACCACTTACCTGTGCTATCTGAAAAGGTCATTTTGGTTATATTCGGTAGTCTAATGAAGTGCTGTGGACTTCATAATTGTGCAGCAATACAAATGACAAAGAATATTTTAAATGGTTTTATGATATCTAATATTGATGGCTATTGACCCCACCTATTTTCCTCTCCAGAACCTGTTTGCTTTTTTACT
The DNA here is from genome assembly GCA_013398155.1 of Pedionomus torquatus. Taxonomy (NCBI): domain Eukaryota; kingdom Metazoa; phylum Chordata; class Aves; order Charadriiformes; family Pedionomidae; genus Pedionomus; species Pedionomus torquatus. The sequence goes on along the minus strand of VZRU01004963.1, from coordinate 458,080 downwards.
CTGCCGATTCTACAGCTGATCAATTCCACACAGTTTTTCTCAGTTGAGTCTCACCTTTTCTTTACTACAAATGCCCTTCTGTACATTCTTATGACTCTGCATGTTTATTAACTCACCTCTTTGACTTATTCTCACCTTTCAGGAGGCTCAGAAGTGCTGAGGAATGCATATAGATGCCCATGAAAAAGCATCACTTATAGAAAGGTCACTTCATGTCCAAGAGAGACTTACTTGTCCATGTAAACCCCCAAGGTTATAGATGAGATACTGAAACCTCTTGGGAAAAGCCTAGCTGCTTAAAAGAAAACTAAGTGGTTCAAAAAAGACAAAACACTTTGACAAATCTTTTCTGGTTGGGAAAAATAATCCATTAAGAGAAAACTTCTTCCAGGGATAGAAACCTAAACTAACTTCCAGACAACAGCTGTCTCAGGAATCCCAGTCCTGAGGCAATTCTGGTAGGGCAGCTGTGCTATGGATGAGGTGTTTGGGATGTGCCCAACAGTTAGGGCAGCTGTGCTATGGATGAGGTGTTTGGGATGTGCCCAACAGTTATGCTCCCTTGTCAATGCTCTTAAAAAAAACCAACTAGCTCTTCCTCTTACGTGAACAACAGTGCCCTAGAGGTGGCTAACTCATTCTTACAGGATCCAGGAAATAGCTGTACATGAAGGAGAATCACAGTCCATCCCTTATTTGGCTAATTGAGCAGAAAACCAGTATTAGCAGCTTTGAGAAAATCCAAGGCAAATTTAAGCATCTGGTACTTTCCACTATCTCTCAACTTGGGCTTTCTTGGCTTATGAGCTGTCTTTTGGCTGACTTCATCTACAAGCAGAGAGCTTACAGTATCAGAGAAGTTAAGAAGAGTCCTAATTTTCTTACCATCAGTACTTGCTCTTTTCCAAAAACACAGTGATAAGGCCAGAGAAATCTCTTTGCGCATCCCCAGTGTAGCGAGACATGTGACTTTTAAGAAATTTATAGTATATACAGTTGCAATATTTTTTACATATTTTTCTCTACACATCAAATTACTTGGGAAGTCTTGATGGCCCTTTTTGACAACTTCTGTGCTGCCTCCTCTACCACAAAAAGCTGTTTTCCTTGTCAATCCTGGTTGCATTTGTGAAAAAAACAGCAAGACAAGATCACCAACAAATCAGTCAAATAAGAAAAAAAACTCTTCTTTTCCTTCTCAAATATTTTCACATTGTCTACATTCTGCAAAAATCTCTGTGTTCCCACATTTACCAGGAGATACAATCATTACTGAAAAAGAAAATTTCACGCTACTATTCTTCAAAATGCTGGTGCTTGAAAAATGTTCAGTCTCTCAACTGAGCTTATTTGACTTTGCTTTATCAGGAACACAAGTTTACAATAGCTGTTGCCCAAAATAATTGAAACCTGTTTCTTGCACATGATGAATACAAGTCTTGCCCACATTCCCTCTAAACAATTCCAGCTTTGATTCAAGCAAGACTACAGTGGCGCACAGTTTAGGGTCTCATGTACAACACCAGAAAGAAATCAGAGCAATATAAATTACAATTTGATCTCCAACACAGACAGTTTAATAGGCAGTGATTTAGCAAAGCATTTAAGCAAATGTTTAAATCCCATTGATTTAAGTGGGATTTAAGTACATATTAAGTACTTAGTTGAATTGGGGCCATACTGTGAGGGGACTCTTAGAACAGGGAAAGCACAGTAGGCTTTGAAGATCTTTATTTACAGCTCAGATGTTTAACTTAGCAAATTTGGCTTAGGAACCTGCATAATGCAAAAGGAGCCAAGGACAGACTGGAAGAACATTTGGCTGCCCACGGTCATTTCAGGATAATATAACATACCATTATGAGATAGATCTAGTTTTGAAAATACTTTTATAATTTACCACATGTAATTTATAATTAAGGTGCTTCGCCTTAACGCGTCATTCAGTACTTCACTGTACGTAAGGATTTCTGAAGCTGCCAATTTTCTTGTGCTCTCATTTCTTCTCCTATTCTTCCCTCCCACTTTTAAACCCAAACTTCTGGTTACAGGGTGAGGAGGAGGCATATGGCATCTTCTGTTTGTCAGTCAAGTCTCAGTGCACAACTAGAAACAAAAAAGAACAAAGCAACAAATGCACCATCCTGGAACATGAAGACGTGGTTCTCCGAGAGGGGATTAAATCAGGCACTTCATCACAGCTAAAGGAGTTCTGTTACCATTATATAATTCCTCTTGTAGGTGTCCTGGGGTGATATCAAAACTATACTTACTCTATATGTGCTTTCCTAAACACTGTAGCTGTCACAAAGTATTGTATTGCCTATAGGAAGACTTTTAATTATTTCCTTATCCTTTCTTCTTGACTCCAGACATTACATAAGTTATGTAACTCTACTGACACTATTGCAGATGAGTGAACTACGTCTATTTATCCTGCAGAGTAGGAGTTAAGTTTCAGGGATATTTAATAATTCTTGTTGTCAGCTTTTCTTTTTGGGAATAAGCCTATTTCTGGGGAGGTCTGGGAAGCTTGGTTTTCTAGTTCTAAGAATAGCCCAACAGGAAACAGAACCTTATCTCATGCCCAATCACTGCCATTAGTAGTAAAATTAAAACTCAAGATTTTATGAAAACACCTAAACATGTTTTAAAACAGATTAGTTTTGAGACTAGTTCTTATTTAGCATTATGCTCCGAGACTTGTCAGAAAGCTCTTTCTTGGTACTAACTTCATGACAGGTCCAAATTAAAACATAATCAAACTTTAGGCATCTAAAAAAACTAAACCCCTTTAATTGCTCAGGCTTATTTCTAACAGACATTTAGTTTCTCAATAATGCTGTAGAAATCAATAATATAAAAAAATTCCATAAATAAAGATTATTTTCTGTTAGATAAGAAAGGTAAGTAATGATTTTCTGCCATTTAATTTGGTGCAGGGAAGGAATCCTAACAAAATTAATACTCGATTTATAGATAAAATTTGCAAAGTTGTGCTGAACGGATCTGTGATAGTGCTGGAACTTAATCTCACCTCTCCTGACTCTTGCCAAGTGGTAAACCATGTTTCATTCCAGGGAAGATACATGACTCCATTCGCAGTACTGCCACTACAATAAAAGTACATACGGTTATTCACCTAGCTCAAGAATGTCTGTCTAGAAGAGTGTAAGACTGGTTACTAACATGATAAACTGACTTTTTTTCTCATTGCATGCACTCTACGTCCAATAATTAAGCACTGCTGAGTAAGTTGCATTAACCAGTGAAAATCCTGACCTTTACATGTGCAGGTGGGGATGAGTACACCCAACCCTCAGCTTACAAAGGGTCAGCCCTACTTGCACACCTGAGTGTGTGCAAAATGCTCTAATTCCATGGCATAGAATTGTTTTGGGTTTCTTAGTACTGTGTTAATCCCCGCTTAAAATTTAGGGCACAACTGAACTGCAATCAAATGTGTTCCTAATGATTAGCAGGTAAATTCGGAAAATAGAATACTCAGCCTACTCAAATGACCATACTTAGGAATGCAGTTGTATAGTGAATCAAATCATTCCTTTCACACTGATTAAAACAGTAGAGTGGGATGATGGTTCATGCTCTGAACTCATCACCTGACATTTCATAGTCTAACAGAAAGCAAAGAAAGCAAAATGAAGTTTTAGCAACAACATTCAGAACATTATGACTACTTAAAGAATGTAGCACAGTAAAGAAAGTGGTTTTCTGCTGGTGGGAGCAAAATTAAAGATTTTTCAGTAAGCTTTCTCTTCAATATTTAACTACATTAAGATGATGCCAGTTTTAATCAGAATTCATGTTGCATGTTGTCTATCTTAAAATAGATGCTAAAGAGGGGCTATTCTTATTCAGAAAAATACAAATTCGTATCCCATTTCAAGTAATTGTGAAGTAGGAACCACAGGAATCACAGTGGTTCTGTGAATCTCATCCCTGTGGAGCTTAAGTAGTCTCAAAAATCCCAAGATGCCTTTAATTTTTATCATTTCAGATGATCGCAAGGAAGTGATATATTATACCAATGAAAGTAATGAAATAGCTAAACCATCGGAATGACATCAGTTTCCCCTGAAAACAAAACATACGAATGACAAAACTTCCTACAACTGAAATTATAAAAGAAGTCAAAGCTGGGGATAAATTCTGCAGTGAGTTGAGACCCCACTCTTACTGTTACTACATTATATGCAAAATACCATTAACACAGGATGACCTTTACATGATCAGTCACATCAAAAGGACAATTCTCAAGGGAGGGAAAAAAATAAAAAAAATATAGACAGGGGTGGGAAAGCAAGCCCAGATTTTTTAAAGGGGAAAAAAAACACTGCCTATATTTGCAGGCGATGGCTCATGTCCCTTGTAAGAAAGTGAAATCAAAGCACAGTAGTCACACTCCAGGTAGCTTTTTTTTTTTTGTGTGTGTGTGTGTAGGGGTTTAATCACTTGGTAATTGCTTGTTTTGGTATTTTTGTTTAGATCATCATGAAAATGCTTAACGATTTTGGACAACTGTCAGTATCACTGTTCTAGAGAGGATAAAGTCTGGGACTGATGAGCTACAACCAGAGTAACTGCACTTGGTTTGAGTCCTTCTGAAAGACTTAGAAACTGCAACTGCCGAGGTCTGCCACTGCGTTTTGTCCTCTCATTACAGAGCTGCCAGCCCCATGAATGAAGAACTAAAGCAGCGTTTATAGGATGTCTTTTTTTCAGACCACAGGAATCCTGAAGTACTCAAGCTAATGCTACACAGGCCTGCTTGAGTCTTGGAAACCATCCAGCACTTGCAATGGAGAGATCAGAAGAGATTAATTTCATCTACTGCTTGAATAAAATATCCTGCTTTAGGGTAAAATAGCACTTTTGGACCTCATCCTGGTAAGATTACACTGTTCATGGTACCAGAGTTATTTTAACACAGTGAAGGGCTTCACTGCAGGCTTCAGAGAAGGCAGACTGCTCTTTTCATTTCCTTGGGTTTGTGATTATCAGTTTAAAACTGTATTCATACCTTTTGCAGTAACATATATGGGGAATGCACATGGTAGCAGCATCAGCAAAGGCTCCTGGCAGGCCACTGTCACCAGCATGACACAAGCAGAGACCAACACTTTGCCTGGCAGGCAAAGATGCACAGTTTCACCACCCCAACGCTTGGCTAGACTAAGACATCTATTGGGACTCATCCAGTGATGAGACTTTAAAGGAATGTGGTGAAAACCCAACTTGGCCTGGGGAATTTATTGAGGAATCATCCCGGATGAGAAGGGGATTTACTAAAAGAATTATCTAAATGAGGCTGGAAGGCTCTAAGCAATATAATAGGTCTTGTTTATTGCTAGCATCCAGGGGATAAATTATCCCTCAGATGAAAACTAAAGCCATAAAGGACAGAAAAGTTATTTGCTAAATTCACCACAATAAACCAGAAAAAGTCATCCTATCTTCAAAAGCAAAGCTATTTTCAGGCCAACAAAGAGATAACGATTTTGAATTCTCAGCTACAAATATTCCAAATCTTCCAAGAAACACTTTGAGATAGTTTTAGACATGGCCAAATGCGCAGATCTTCCAACTATGCCTGCTTTGCTGATGTTTGGATCAGTTAACTGTCTATAATTTTTCACTGAAACCTTTGTCTTGTCCTCCCACAGCTTATAACCCCTGTAAGGCATCATGCCACAGACAATACTTTTCCCCGTAGCTTTCCTCCATTTCTATGCATTATCTTTTCTGGTTTGAATTTGCCAAGATAGACTTAAAAGGCAATTTCTTATTCCATTATTCCACATCCTACAAATCTGATAGAAGAGCTGCAATTCTATTATACAGACATTTCTGCTGCATCTCAGCATAAACTGTAACTTCCTCACAGATAATAGAGTGTGTCCATATGATTCCTGCTAATAATTACTTAGGAACGTAAAGCAACTAGATTAAACAACTATCCCTATAATCAAAACCACAGTAATCTCTATAATTAGTTCTTTTTCCTTCTCCCCCCACCCCCGTTCCCCCATAATACAGCAGCAGAAGGTCAGGGTTTCTAGTGTGCAAACAAGAATCAGGAAAAGAGAGTAAGCTCAAATGTCTTCATTTAACCAGCAATTTTTAGGCTCGGAGACTAGCAAGTCTGTGGAAAAGTCAACACACAGAACTTGTGGGTACCATTATATCATTTCCTGTTGTTTTTCCAAGGATCCCGTGATCATTTAATGTGGCACTTGCAGGAAATACATAAAAAAAGAAGCATTGAAGGCAGTACTACAGCAGTGTGGTGACATCAAATACACACCATTCAAAGATTATTCCCACAAATTTTATTAAAAGTAATCAGCTCTATGAGTTCTGAGAGCCTAAGATAGGTGTGTCGAACCTGGAAGACCACTGCCAGTAGTCAAGCCACAGGAGGCAGAATCCAATAAATTAGGCCATTCTTTTGAAGAAATACTAAGGTCAGCTTATAACCAGTTTCTGAAGAACCACTCAAATCTTAAGATGGCATCACAAGTACCAAAATGAGTACACAGCCTCAAAAAGGTAGTGACTTTAGGTTTCCAGGGGATTGGGGATACACCTATTTGCTCAGCTAAGGCAGTCACAAAACACATTTTCCCTTTGTACCAGTTCTTCTATAGAGTAACGGTGTTGAGGTCTAACACCTTTAAAGTTTTACTTGCATTTGGGTGTTAATCAAAGACACCTCTTTATCTCACCCCAGCATAGCCCCTGCACCAGACGGGAGGGTCTGGAAGCTGGTTGTACTGGTTTGGCACATGCTGCAGAAACTCCCAGGTCAAAATGCTAAGAGACACCACCAATATTTGCTGCAATAGAGCAGCAGCAGAAAGCAGGGTGGAAAACCCAGCCCAGGCTGGTTTTGCCAGGGTTTAATTTTGCCCTGCACTAGCACAGTTTAAACTGTGCTTACGTCAGCTGCTACAAGGAGATTTATTAGAAAGGAGTGTAAGTGGCACCTTAAAGCAGTATCCTCTGTTTGGGAGAGAAAAGTACTTGGGATTGCTAATATTGGGCCCAGATACACTCAAGACTCTAAAATGGGCAATAGATAGTAGATTTTATCAGAATCAAATTTTAGCAACTTATTTTTAGTATGTGTCAAACACTCTGCAGAGGGAAAGATATCCCCCAGAACTATTCAATTAGTAACAACCATCTCACAATCACATTTCTGCTGCCTGAGACACTAATTACTTATAAATACTGAGTTTTGAATATTGGCTGAAAATACTGTCACCAAGTGTGAAATAAGGCAATGGGAGAGAACAGGAAATAACAAGAACAAAGACTTCTAAGAAGTTATAAAGTCTTATCATTACAAAGTAGAAAGCAGGAGGGTTAGAGAAATGCACCCATAGGGAGCCTTCAGACTTCTACTTTTTATGCCATCTATCCCAAGGGACTTTGGAATAAGTACTATTTCTTCAATACGTAGTTAGGATCATAGAAACCACAATACCTGATCTGCCCTATCTTATTCATTTTTAGAGGAGGCTGAAAAATTTCTGAAGAGCAATTATAGAACAAAGAGAATGGGAAAAAAAAAATTCTGCATAACAGGTAGGAATAATGTTTTCAGTAAGGTAGGGATAATTTTCAGTATTTCTCTGTCCCCCTGCAAATATAGTCTAAACTCTTAGCTCTTCTGACCAACACAGACAGCGGTGTCTGCATGATGTACATATCCAAGAATTCCACATTGGGCTTGAGCTCAGCTGCTTTCCAGTTAACCTTGTTTCTGCCACCCCTTACAACAAATTTCCACTAGCATCACACTGACCAGTGTTACGCTTTAGCTCTGGCTATAGTTTGTCACGATGTGTATAATCTCAACTAAAATAAATAACATTGTTTCTCTTCTACCTAATGACTTACACCTGATAACTGGAGAGGGCTCTGGTCATCAAGACTGGAAATCTGATTTTGCTTCGTCGCTATTTGTGTTATGCCCCAATGTGAATTTTCTGTTGAAGGCAAGAGACTCAAGATGGCAATAGAGAGCTGAAAAAAGTGTATTCCAGGAAAATACTATAAATATCCCTTTTGTTGCTTAATGTGTTGATAAACCTCTTGCTAGAGAGGCCTCTAGTGTTAATCTGCCCATCAGTATCTCAACAATTCCCATCTAAAATTATCAACAAATAGTCTTGTCAGTGGATAATGTTTATTTGCAGTAGCACAACTCTGAGTTTGCAGAATATTAGCTGCTTAAAACATAAGCAAACAGCGACAGTAAAAGCCAGTACTGTGAAAATTAATTCCTAACCTTATTTAGCAGTAAATTTAATGTTACAAGATTTAGCAAAATTTAGCATTCTTTGGACAGATCAAGTGCCCTAAGGGCAAACATTTAATTAGAACGTTGTAAAATTGTGCTCAGTAAAAAACATTATTTTAAGATTATTTTAGAAAATGAACCTACATTTTCATAAAGAAGAGTTTTCTACTTCCCCTTGCATGGAATCACCCTTACAATACAAACTGGATGCAGTTTCTGAAGGCGCCTTGAGACCTCTGTGCAGCTCCCGCTGTGCCCTCCTTGAGAGCCACTGCCCTCCGTCCCAGAGGCAGCAGTCTATAAACGATGAGTGAACTTATTCATATAAGTCTGTAGCTGAGTGAAAGAGATACACCTAATATACATTATATACACCAACTAAATATGGTTTAGTAGCACTGAATAGCCTCCCACAAGTAAGGAATTGTAGAATTATCACTTACCAGTATTTCCCAAAAAAGTAACATTTTCTACAAGATTATCCTTAATTAGTATTTTTCCCTTGAAGATCTTGTAACAGTACACCTCTCTGAGCCTAAGTGACTCTGCTGACCAAAGAACTTACTGTGCTAAGGGCTGGGCCAGGGCTGATATGGGCTTATTCCTTTTACTTCAGTGGACTTCACATCAAGCTTACAGCTCCTGCTAGGGGAGAAAAAAAAAAGTTTTTTAACAAACAGTAAAGACTAATTTCTGCCTAAGCTCCTGTTTCTGATCAGAGCAAATGTTGAAAGCTTTAAAGCTGATTACAAATTAAAATAGCTGTGTCCCAAAATGCTTGCCTAACTTCAAACAATTGGCTGCCACTGTCTGCTGAGCTGGAGCTGCAGGCACAGGTGTGCCTAGAGCTGACACCTATTGCAAGATCAGAAGAGGGCACTAGGGTTTAAGCTATGTTCAGAATAATCAGAGACAAAGAGGGGGAAAATTGTGAAGTGTGTTAGGAATCGGCTTTTGTTACTCTGCTTGGTTCTCTCATACAAAGTGAGAAAACACATGCAGGGCTGGAGGGACATGGGACCAGCTGCCATGGCAGCTCCAGCACAGCTCAAGGGGCATGTTTAATCACCAATATTTGTACCAGAGCCTTCAAACTGTGGTACCCTCACCCCACCTACCACAAGTCTTCCCCTCTGTCCCACCCTGCACGGCTAAATCTTTGCAAATCATTTCTCCCTTGGGCTCTCCGTTTGCGACTGTGCCAGCAACCACTGGGTACACCACCAGAATGACAGCTACTCGCAGCAAGGCTGAGCTGCCCGATCCACCACGCTGAGCAGCAGTCAGAAGGGTCACAAGGTGCCCCCTGGGGGGTTGGGAGACACAGTGAGTTTTACACTGCAGCTTAATAATGATCAAAAGCCACATGCACCCAACAAAAAGCCTCATTGTGTCTTGTTCTCCTTGTAGCTATGAAATAGAGGAATTGCATTACGATTGCTGTTCTCTGTTAAATCTGATGTGGTATATTTTGATACAGCACAACACAAATTTTCATTGCACAGGTAGAACTTACCACAGATTGTGCATGTTCTGTGCTATCGGGATATATTCAGTGGTGATGGAGAGGCTGGAGTCAGGAGAAACCACTCAATACTATGTGGCTTGTATCAGCCAGCTCAGCTCTTTTATCTCTCTCTACTATCAGTGGACAGAGAATTGTCCAGAAAAAGAGAACCCAAGGCTAGGCTTTTTTTCTGAAACACCTTCTGCAGGAATATTTTCCTCCTCATTGGCTCTAGGAAGTTCTTAGGAAGAACTATACCACGTACTAGCTAAAATGGACATGTAAATATCCACTATGTATCAATAGATCCATAGAAATCTGAGAGTGAGACATAAAAACAGCTGTACAAGGTTAAAAAAAATTATTCCATATGATAGGAGATAAGTGCAGAAAACTGTAATAGAAGAGTAAGCAATATTTTCATAGGTCCTCTCCCAGCTTCCAGTAGTTTCTGGTTCAGGGACTTGAAGTCAGATGTTGTCTTTTTGTTAAATACCCCTTTGGTGGATATTTCCTGCATGGATTTTCTCCATCTTCCTCCAGAGATGAAACAAAGACCTAGAAAACATAAATGAATGTCAGAATAATTGACTATATTGTCATCACCAAGGACTGATCCCAGGATTCATGGCTATCCCACAGAGAAGTCAGTCCTATGCAAGGCTGCTGAAGAGGTACATACTATTTAGAACTGCCTTAGATGCACAAGATAAGCATTTTTTTCTGTAAGACATTATGTCCATTCCTTACTGCTGAATATGAAACACACATGAACATCCCTCCTGAAAGTCCACATTCACCAAAACCAGCCTAATGGAAGCATTTGGCTTTAAGTTTACAGGACTTGGAGAAATCAGAGACTAAAAAGCCCTAAAAGGGAACAGAAAACCCTTTAAAGAAGTGACTCAAATGCAATCACAGTTTTAAAATATGCTTACATCTTATTAAAATGGAAAAGTCAGGTATGGCACCAATGTTGGGAAATACCAGTGTAAAACCAGTGGGATAGATATGTAGGTGGTGTAGCTGCCTTCACACCGCAAACATCAGCTATGCTGTAATCAGTGTAGGATCACTACTTTATACCCTTCCCAAGGGCAATAACTGCAGCATATATTGAAATACTGGAGGATGCATTTTAGCAATTTTTAATTGCTAAAGGAGTTTTTGATTCTATACAATAAAATACCTGAATAATCTACATGATTGTCCAGTATAAATCATATTGGGATTTCTTACTGTTAGCTTGCAATATGTGCACATGCATACAATGTCTATATTTAAGAGATATCTCATAGCGAGTGAAAAATTATGCATTAAGTATTTTATTGCCTAGTGTATACTTCTCTGTAAGCTAGATGGGGAAAAAATTGGGCTTATGCCTAGGAAAAAAGATGTTCCAAACCAACTGAGAATAGTTCAAATTGCAGTATAACAACAAGGAATTTTGAGTGCAGAAGGCCATCAGTCTTTGCTTTTTTAAAGGTTGCCTGTCATAATGCAAGATCCCTAGCATGAGTTTATTTTCTACTTTAAAAAATATTATTTTTGTGTTCTACAGAAAAGCAAGTAAGGAAAAACTGAATTTCTCATGCTGCTTCTAAGATAGACAGGGACAGAAGGGGACTGGTACATTTATGTGTAAATTAGGGAGTAAAATTAGCAAAGTAATTAATACATTGGGTAGAATGCAAAAAAAAAATAATTAAAATCAGGGAACAAAATATTTAGGTTTCTGAGGCAGCCTGTGTTCACAGAGAAACTCAACTGGCCTATGCATTACAGTATCTTTCTACAGACTGACCCTATAAAAGATTATTAATAAGCAATTTTCCAATGTATTTGAGTCTAGCATATCTTATCAGCAGAAGTCAAATCGGGGATGACTTGATACTGCTCTAACTTGGACCAAGACTTTTAAATCTTATTCTTCAGCTTTTAGATCAGCTTCCCAACCTGTTGTTATCTAGACACATAACTCCTCAGTTCTAGTGAGGAGATGCGAATATTAGTCTTCTAAAACCTTAGAAAAAGAGCAAATACCAGCACACAAGGAATCTACGTGAACTTGAGGGCAAAGGAATGAAATGGCTAAATTAGAGGTTTGCGGTAAGGTAAAGGTGTTGCACATGCTCTAACAAATGGGCTTTGCCAGGAGACCTAAACAACCTGTGTTGTTCAGCTGGTGAAAATGCATGTGTATGTATAATATCAATTACAAATCAACAACGCAACATACAGAATTCCTAAAATATAAGCTTTGTTAGCAGGGAAGACCATGGCAGATTTTTTTTTAACTCCTTTCAATTGGCTGATGCCACCACAGTTCCTTGACTTAATGTCACAGATTGGCTATCGCTTCTCTCCAAAACTATCTGCTTTTGGTTTTGTCTTCGCCTTTCAAACTCAGAGTTGACTGAATAAGCTAAAAATGCAGATTATCAAACACAAACAATACTGTTTTTCATGTAGTCCACCACATCCTTATGGAAGGCATGACATCTTTATCCAAGGCCCAAAATAAGAACCTGTATCTTGTCAGATTCTTCTTGGAGTCACACCTCAAAATGAGCAAAGTCACAAACATACGTCACTGGAATATGTTATGTTACTGGGTAGCTATTCTTCTCATGCCCAGTTACAGATGTGACAACAAAGGAGAGTCTGATAGCAGGGATTACGAATATGATACGAAACAAAGAACTAAAAAAGGCAGTAATACCCGCAAAAATTTACTATAATTATGGTCATGGCTCAGGCTCATACCACCATTGTCTTGGAATGACTGGATGCATTAGCATAGAGGGTACAGGGGGCTTACACTACCAGAAATGGCCAAAGATTTTCCATTAGCCAAGAAAGAGTAAGGAAATACTTAAGGAAGAGATATTCTTGACTATAAATGAGATTATACTGCGGTACAGCTCTTAAAATGTTTAAACTGTTCTCCTTGCTCATCTGGTGTATGGCTGGCTACAAGAGGATGATTCTTGGCAGCACCTTAGGAAAACTGGGACCTGAATTGGAACTGAAGTAGTCAATTTATGGCTGTTTGCGAGCTAACGAGAACAACAAAAGTGCACGTTTATCACAAATGTTAAAAACTTCAAGGGTATGTAAACATTCACAAAGGTGAGAGTCAATAATGCTGGAAAGTAAAGGGACATAAATGAGTATTAATATTATTTTTAAAAGGGAGAAGACCCAAATTATATTAATGCAGATGTGGAATAAGAAACACTCACAGCAAATGGAAAAATAATTAGCATAAAAACTGTGGCAGCTTAGTGGGATTGATTTGCTCTCTGAAAGTTAATAATGAAAGACACGGCCTTTGAAAGGAAAAACAAGTCCACTAAAAGGCTTTTATAAATAAGATAAAAATAAATGAAAACCTGCAAAATAATCAGAAAAGGTTGTAAGCTTGGGGGATATTTGGGGGGAATACAGCATGCCCTAGAAATTAAAAGGGAACAAAGAAAAAAACAGCAGCAGAAAGCAATTTCAAACTAAGAGTTTTAGAGAGATGAAACATATATTACAGGAATTGCCCTTTTTCTTGGAAAGGGGACAATGATTTTACAGCACTTCCTTTAAATATAGACCTTTGGTATTTTCAAGTACTGAATATACCATCAGGAAGGGTCAGTAGCAATATGCCAGCTTCACTGATATCATCCATTTCTATCCGATCAAGGCAGTAACAGATTGGACACAAACTGATCCAGATAAATTTGTATGGAGATCAATTCTCCCTAGAAGAAAGTGCTATATGAAATTAAACACAGTTTCTTGGTATTATGAAAAAATAATGAAGACAGAACAGAAAAGCAGATTAATATTTTGAGACTCTCAGAATTTGTAAAGGAAAGGGCTTCTGAAGGATATGTAGGAATTGTCCTAACACTGGTGTTTTTCAAAAAGACTCTGCCACCCCACAGGAGCACTTCTATATTGATACCTGTGGGACAGCTGAACACGCACATATTATTATTATTCCCCAGGAAATCCTCCTAGCTCTTAATGCAAGCAAGGGAGACACGAAGACATGTCATGCTCCTGTTTGTACTATCCATTCACACATTCTGCTCCTCTCAGAGCACATGTGGAAGGTTTAGTTTAGTTCCAGCTTGTGCACAGCTCTCCATAATAACCATCCAAGTGACTACAGCATCCCAGTACTGTGCGCCCTTTTGATTATAAAACATGCTTTTATGAAGACAAAAGAATCACCATCCAAACAGACTAAAACCTTGAAGATTTTAGAAAATGACAATAAAGTAAGACCATAGCTGATCAGTGGTCTACCTTTTCAAGTTTTGTCTACCGACACATTGTTCACTTCACTTTGATTTCACTTTTACATTTTAGTTTGCACTGTTGTAATTACCAAATGGATTCAGAAAGGTGTCCACATTGTGACCATTTACATCATGCATTGACTATGGGTATTTACGTGACTGGAGTGGTAGAATGATTTGCATGACAGCTATTAAGATAGTCTACAGACAATTTATTATCTTATATTTTCATGGCCTTTATAATGACCTTCATTTCATGAAGGAAAGCTGACTCATTTCACCGCATGGATTTTTAGTTTGAGAGATAATGACATTACTTTTTAAAATTGCAGCTGAAGACACCTGAAGACCTCAAAAAAGGTTCTTCATCACACAAGGTGCATCATCTATATTCTAACACTTAACACAGCTAGACATAAAATCCCAAAATGTGAAAATGCTTAAGGAAACAAAGTGCTTTTCCTGGGTCTGACCCACAGCAAACATCTGTGATGACCGCATTTGCAAGGCCTCCATGCATAGCTTAACATGCAAAGTGGAAAAATGCCAATACCCAGGGACCTCACGGGAGTCGTTCAGATGTAACCAATGACAACATCTGTTCTTATCTCTTCTGCATTTGTAATTTTGGAGAGAAAAACCTTCCCAGCTTCCACTTCTCTCTGGTAGATATTGTTAAATGTAACATTTACATGGCAACAGTCACAAGTGAGCAGACCTGTTCCTCATGCCCAGCATCCACAAAATAGCATTTTAAGCCACTGAACAGAAGAGTGCATGGAGTCTTGCCCAATATGCTTCTTCCTTTAACCACAGTATTTACTGCATGTTACAAACACCTAACAAAATTTTAAATTGTGGTTTTACTGAAATGTGCAGCTAACCAACAATTTCCCTGTAAGAAAAACTGATTCCATATAGCCATAAAGCATTGAAGCATAACAATGCACGCACTTAAGATCTAAATATTTTCAGAAAAATTAATAATTAGGATATCTTGCCAAGACCTTGGTGGAATTAAGACAATTTTTTCAAACTAAGGAGCCAGCTCTGAGTCTGAAAAACAAGTTACTCCAGTGGGAAGGTAGGGTTGCCTTTGTAAAGCAACGCTCATCTGTAGCTTAGGGAGGGGTTTTGGTGAGCCCTGTGGGGCAGAGACAGCTCCTTCCATCCTGCAGGCTAAATCTGAAGCTTCATGCACCATCTAAAATAACTATAAAGGACACTGTTAAAAAAACACTTAAAAAACCCCCAGTCTATTTACATGCCCACCCCCCTCCCACCCCCCCAATAGATTCTTGCTGTAAACCCCCCAGTTCTGAATACATGGTAGTTTCCTACAGGAGACAAGCAGTTAGACATTATTATTTAGACAAATTAATGATGTAAAGTGAATAATGACAACTTACTCCTTAACTAAATGCTGATGTTATCCTGCAGCTGCATGAGATGTTGGCAACACCTGTGCAAATTAAACATAAAAACTTAGATAAAGTCACCATGTGCTTGTTCCCTAGAAAGGAGAGTCACCTCTACAAAAAAAGAACTGCTCTTTCTTTACTGTGGGATTTTTTTTATTTTTTTTTTTGGTGCTGGTAAACAGAACATGAAAAATACTCCAGCAACATAAGTCTCCTGAAGGTGCAAACCATTGCTACACTAAGCTTCCTATTGGAAGCACTATGGTTTACGTTTGTAATGAGATACTGTGAAAACGCAGGCAAATTTGACCTCACTCTCATCTTCAGACTTGCAAAACGATCTCGGCTTGAAACTTCCTCACATTTCCTTTCATGTGCCAGATCAAGACTGAGACCAATCAGCTAAAGCAGTGTGTCTTGAAGGCCTGACTCACAGCTGTCCAGACAGTTAACCTTAGCTATGGAATAAAAAACAACAAATCAATCTGTTTCCTTTGCAGACTTACAACCACTGTATCACACGATGTGACACCAAGTTCCCCAACGGCGTGTACTTTGAAGCTGACAAGAGTTAAGCCATGATTAAAAATTCTGAATGAATGTAAGAATCTGTCACTCCAGGTGGGTCTCTGGGTTGCATTGGTGACCACAGGAAAACAAGCAGGAATCCATCTGCCCCTTTCTGCAGGGGAAAGGTGTTGCAGAGACCGAATCGTAGTGGGAGTCAAGTAACTTTCTCAGCAGCTGTAGATCAGAGTTGACTCACAATCAGCCTAAATTAAATGCAGCTAGTTCTTATTTTACCATTAGGGTTAAGGCAAATAAGGTATGACAATGATAGCTTTTTACAGACAGTATGTCTTTGATAAGTATACTACAGCTTATTGTATACGCTTTGAATATGCATTTACAATTACAAACAATTTACGAACATGCAGTTCCTTGTTAGCAGGATGCAAGTTTGAGCTATTTTTGCTTCTTTGACAAATCACTTTTCTGGAACCTTTTTCGAGCAATAAATTCACTTTAAGTAAAATGCAGCTAACTATAGAGGTTGTTAAATTGTAATGAACAGACATTATAAATGTTAAATATCAAGTGAACACACTAAATAGGAACACTACAGATGATTTAAATCAAGAACTAAAAGCTAGTAAATTAACAGAAAAATTCAAAACATTTTCAATAATTAATAGCTACAGCAAATATTCAAAACAGTTGTTTAGTCTAGATTAAATCTTTATTTGGGACATATTAGACTAAAAATGTTTTCTGATGTCCATGTGTTGGCTTTCTTAGAGTAACAGGAGGAATGTGGGAGAGGAACACTGGCATTTTGCTCTCAAACACTTACGTGTATGAGTAATATTACCACATGAATAGTCCTGTTGAGTTTACCAGGACTACTCATGTAAGGAGTTCCTCATGGGCATGATCGTTCACAGAATTTAAGCCATTAAAGGCTATTAACTATCCTCCCCGGTAATAATATTATTTACATATCTCTTCTCAATGAACAGGGCCAGTCATTTAGAGGAAATAAGGAAAATATTTGACTGGACAACACATTTCTCAAAAGTACAATTATTTAAATTATAGATACTCAAAGATGCTAGCAAGCAAGGAGTCAAGCAAATCAGGAGTTTGGAAATCAGTTTAGACTTTGGAAGCACTTCTTTTTAAAAGAAAAACAAACCAACCACATTTTTTTTTTTTGAAATGTCCCTGAGAGAGAGAAGAAAAAAAGAATCAAAAGCCACCCTGATGCAATAAATATCTGTAACCTGTGAATGCCGTCCTTCCTTCACAGTGCAGAAGCTTCCAGTGCAAAATAGTTGCTTTTCTCTTACCCACACCGAGCAAAGTGATGCTCAGAAAAAATGTTACAAAACAGACTCCTCTTCTCTTGTTTTGGCTTACAAAGGCCAAATGAAAGCAGAAGCTAAATGACAGAGCAGCTCACCCTTACATTTGTTGAAAACAGCAGCCCCTTTTCACTATCACAACAATTTTCTCAAGTCACTCTAAATATCCATGGTAGCGTGGGCATATGTTTCTCTGGAGGACCTTTGTGTTGTGTGGGTGCAGTGCCCTGGTAAGTTCCAGGATTGTCATGCAGCAGCGGAGAAAATGGTGATTTAAAACCCTTGTAATGACACTGCCTTAGGGTATTCTATACATTATATACATCAGATCTCCTCTTCTGAAAATTTTTCACTTCCCCCCACCTATTTTCATTTAAACTGGGAGAAGTTATGTTAGCACTGGTTGCCTCTTTGCTTTCTAGTTTCCCTGTGCAATCCCCTCAACTGTTTTCACTGCAGTAGTGAGGTCAGTACAGACTCAAGGTTATCCGATTTGCACATTCATCTACAGTAACTTTCTCTTGCCTGTATGACTCTTTTTTTTGCCACTAAAAGTGATATTTGTGTCCCCCAAGACAAATGGCCTTTAAGATACACAGTTACACCAATTCAAAAACCACTCACAAGAAGAAATTAATACCTTTTTAGAAACATGACACCAAAATGATGGCATTATAATCACTGAAAGATTTAAGCGGACATGATTACAGTAATTTATATCTTGATGTGATTACGGTAATTTGTATCTATTAATTAACATGCCTTTTAAATCTCTTGCCAAGTTAAGTTTTTTAAGGAAATGATACACTTCAACTTAATGACATGAAATTCACCCCAAATATATTACTTATTTATTTTCAGTTTTGTTGTAAAACTAAATCACAATCACAAAACACAAAGTACCAGCTACAGAAACACTGTTACCTAAATGTGATCAGAATAAAGTGATTAGAAGCTATTTTTAGCAATGTTGGTAAAGACTTATTTTTGAAGGGTCTTCAGCAGAAGTGCCAGAACTGTTCTCACTTCACCTGTCAGCAAATATAGCATTAAAGGGATATATCACTATATCTTCTATCCATACCAGTATATCTCAAATCAGATTTTGCTTCTATGTCATTCAGATCCATCTGCATTTCCAAGCTACAGGAGAGAGAGCATTTCTGAGGAATAAATAATATACTAATCAAATAAAATGAGTGCCTAGAGTGGAATCTTGCTAGGATAATGAGAGATAAGCAATAATAGAAAAACAATAATACCTCATACTTTATGTATTGAATGGAATTTGAAAATAGGAATCACTCTCCTGCACAGCAGCTAGGTAGACATGTTTTTGTTGTTTTACAGCTGAGGAAGGTGAGAGACAGCAATGGAAACATTTGGAAGAAGTATGAAATGGATGCCAAGAATGAATAAGAGTAAGCAGGGTTTTTCAGACAGGAAAGCGAAACTCTCCATGGGTTTCTTTTCTTTCTTTCTCTCCTGCCTCCCTATGACATGCAGGCTCTCCATGCTACCACTTAACCATGTTCAAAAACTGGAAAAAAGCTGGGGTTAACCAGCTTTTCAGTCTATTTACTTTTAATCTGCTAGCTGATGTTTAGCTCCTAATCCTGGCCAAGCATTTTCTCCCAGATTTGGATGATCATCACTACCTCTTGAGAAGGATGTGTAAGCAGTGGCAAATGCTCAAGTTAGATGATGAGAGTAATGAAGGAAAATAAGTAACAAATTCCAAAAACAAGCTAGATTAAAAGGTCACAAACCAAACAGCGCCAAAGCAATATGAATTTGGCAGATGAGAAAAGAGAGAGGAGGAAAAACAGTGCCAAAACCAAATTACCACTTGTTAGCACCACCGAGAACAATTCCTTCCTTCCTAGGGCAATCAAACACTATTGATCTTCCCTAAAGTCTAGCAGATTTCAGGCAGAGGAGAATCAAGTTTCAAGAAAACAAATCAGGCCCTAGAGTCATAATGCATATTTCTGCCTCCTTTGCCTTCTCCTGAGCAGGATTGAATTCCATCCATTTCTCATTAATCATCATTTCAATGTTTTACATTTACAGTAGCAAGCCAGAGCCAGCAACACTTTTGCTTCTATCTTAAACTGGCATAATTTCAAAATGTTATGGCATAAAAACACAAAACAGGCTGGGGACACAATTTGTATTTACTATTGGTGGCAATTTATACCAAACATACACTGTGTCAGGACTTTAAATAGTTTTTAAAAATCCAGGTGAGTGCTCCATCAGCATACATTTTTGTAGTTAAAGCAACCCATGCATAACATTGTTACACTGCTGTCTCACAAACACTGAACAACAAAGCTGAGGCTCGTTACAGGCTGACTTGAGAATGAGTCATGACCATGTGCATTTTTAACTTAAAAGCTAAATCAGGAGTATTTGACTCCAGATACAGTATTTAAATAAATCTACATAGCTGCTAAAACCAATTCTAGAAATTATGTAAGGACATGCAAGGAGGAAAGGGTATAAGTTTGCTTATATTAAAATTCATGACAAATTTGCTGTGGTTTTAATTTTGAAAGTACAAAGTTCTCCATTTGTCAATTTGATAAAACATGTTTAAAAAAGCACACTCCTACCAGATATTGGTTTTATATTGTTTACTTTGTACAGCTCACATAAAACACATGTATGGTTTATATAGTTCTTTTTGGAAGCTTTCAAGGATTTCAGAAAATCCTTTAACAAATTGTCACAAAATTCAAGTTAGCCCCTGTAGTAGAAGGAGCAGGTAACACGCTTATTAATGAACAATAATGAATGGTTCACTACTCAACACCTTCCAACTTTCTTCGCAACAGTGGCTTTGTTATTTAGCTGCGTTCCCAACTGCCCAACTGCCCCTAATTCATTCTAGAATTTCTTGCTACCTCTGCCCACATTATTTATGAAGGAAATACCTTCCCTGAAGCATAGACTTTGATTTCTTATAAATGTATACAATAACTAGAACAAAGGCGACCTAAACTAGTAACAGAGGATTTAATCACAGTAAATCAAGTAAATATTATGGAACACATTTTACAACTAGGTAAACCGATCTGAGTTGACCAAGGTGATGGAGCAAAGTAACAGCAGACTTGGAAATCAAAGCAAGAAATCTTATCTCGCTGTTTATTTTAACTAAGCCCACCGGATATAAGCAGAGTACATACGACAAGCTCTTCCCTGCACTCCATCCCCACGCAGCAGATGTTTCTAAGAGAGAGGTTCATTGCTCTCCAGAGCACTACTTGTTGATTAATGATAACTACCAACAGAAAAGTCCCCTCCCTTGCTAGAAATACTGAAAATGCAACAGAAGAGGGGCCATACACACAATAAGCTCCCCCCACCCCCTTGTATTGAAAAAGAAAATGTTGCATTACCTTTGAAATTTAAATGGAAGAACATGCCTATACAGTGACAGATAACCCCAAAGAGGCTGCTCTGACTGTTTTTCTGTTTTGGCATCTGTTCAGCTATTAAATGGCCATATTGTAATATGTCTCCAAATTTTAGTCGTCAAAAGAAAAAAGTACAAGGAGACAGCATAAGTGTTTTCTTTCCTCTTTCTTTTGAAATAACTGACCATTGCTAACTCTTGAAACAGCAGTATATAAGACAATAAATTACTTCTAGCTTCATATTCCAAGATGTCTCTCTCTCCCAGCTCTCTCAACTCATCGGTGCTGCATCACTTACAAATTCCTTATAAAGGTGATAGCAAGATCCTTTTCTTCTCCCACTTACACCACGAGACCAATCAATACCAATAGACTTATCACGTTAATGACTGTAAAAGGTTCACAGTCCTGATAGCATAATTGAATAAATAATGACAAAGATAGAAAAAAATCTGTGATGTTACCCTCGCTTTCCCCAAAAAAGCCACATCAAAAGGAAGGAAAGAAGGAAGGCTGCTTGTCTGGATACACTCAGGAATGCATTTAAATTGAAACCTCATTATTGTCATAATGCATTTATACATAGAAAATCCAATGATTAACTGAAAAGAAAGCAGAAGGAAATGAAGTGTGGCCTACAACAGTGTTCTGGAAGCAGGACTCTTTAGTTGACTAAAAATGCAGATATCTCTATATAAAACTGCTAGCAGGCTTTGTTTGATTGTTTTTTTTTATTGTTGTGTTTGCTTTATGTTTTGATTTTTCAAAAGGCTTCATGAATTGTATGTGAAATCTAATTTCAGTACTAATTAGTTTCTGTAGCTTAATGAAAAAATGTATTCATAGTAACGCAGATCACATGTGTTTAAATTTCATTTGACTATCTAATGAGGAAAACGCAGACATAAAAAATGGTTGTGCTTCTCCAGGTTGAATGGAAATCAGCTAGTGTTACTGTAACAGAATTTATTGCTGGCCAGATTTCACAGACATTTCTAATCTCTCTGCAACTTCCTGAGCAAGTGGGATGTGTTTGAAATAGGAGTAGTCTGAGCTTTGCAGTGCTATTTCTATAAATGGGAAATGCAGGCATTTTCTCTGCAGGTGTCTGTGCCACAACCAGTGACGCCACTAACATTTTGACTAAAACAATAACATATTTTCCAGTGTTATGTTAATATTATCTTATATTAAAATAGAATCCTTCATTCATTTATTCATTAATAATTTCTTTAATTTTTTTGTATTTTTATTTTTTTTTTAAAAAAAACAACATATGCTTGTACCTTTGCATAATAAATTCTTCTTCCAAGTAGGCTGACTAATATTTCTCACTCTCACTGTAACTCAAATCAGAACTGAATCTCTAGAAAAATGAAATGACCAAAAGAGAAGTATTAACATTCTGGAGGTGAAAATAAATGGCAGAACAACTTCTTGGCTGTATATAAGATGTACTGAAAAAACTAAATGATATAGAAATTCGAGTTGTATGCGATAACACACGACTATCATAACACACATTTTCCACTCCAAAAAAGGTTTCCTTTGAAGGAACTGTGAACAGTAATAATTGTTTTCTTACTTCCCACCTTTAGTCTAATAGACATATTACCATACATATCTTCATTTTATTATACATTATAAAAACCTCAAGATTTTGTTGGAAAGGGCTGAAAGAAAATGTGGCACGAGCAATCAAAGAGGACTGAAAGCAGATCCCACTCTTGTTGGAAGTAAAAAAAGTGTTTTGTGAGCCAAGGACATCATTCACGTGGAGACAGACTCTGCTTCTCTTACCTAAAAAATTGCAATGTTGGTGGTGATTTAATACTTCTAGCTTCAACACAACTACCCTAGCTCAGCAATTTGCTGCTTGAAAAGAAACCCCCAGTCCAGACCAAAAAGGTTTCATAAAGGTTTCACAGAAGCCTCATGAATCCCACAGAGCAACTAAGACTCCAAGAAAGCTTCCTTTACTACTGTCCTCACGGGACTACTCACATGGGTTTGAAGGCCTGGGTAGATGGGGACACCATGTCTTAACTACTACAGTCTGGGAAGGAGGGGAAAAGAGAAAGATATTTTATACATCAGGATTTGTGAGGTGAGAAAAGCAACAACTCAATGTTCCTCAAACACTAGCACAAAATTCTTGACCTCAATGCAACTAGCACCACACCTGAAGTCAGACAGAAAAAGCACTACGCTAGAACTGCAATTGAAACTATGATAGTAGTCAACCATCACTCCCATCAGTTCTTATGATGAAAGTTGTCAGACAGACATATTTTTCTCTGAAATCATGCCATGCATACGTTAACTAAATTTTTTACTATGTATCATTCCCAATATATAAGAAATACATAATAAAAGAGTCAAGGCTTAGTATAATAAATATTCTGGTGTTTTAAACTGCAGTCAGTAGTCTACATGATGAATACAAGCATTTTAGCATAAGTGAAAAACACTGATTTTTTAGTATTTTATCATTAAAAGAAGAGGGGCTCCAGGGGGCTTCTTAAAAAAATATAAATCAGTAATGCAGCAGCAAAGGAAAATTAAGCGTCAACATACTTGCAAATTTGGAAAGCCGAAAAAAGTTAATGAACACCCTTATTCCTGTATTTGCTACTAATGGTTGCTCCAGACATTTGCCTCTTGTAGAGAAAAGACCCTCTTTTCAGTGGGTCAGTGCTCACTGACTTGCAAATGCTCTTCCAAGATTTTCTCTTTCCCTCTGCATTTTCTTTCACTGACTTGACAAGTGCAGCCTCACTCTACCCTGAAAGATAAAGAAAAATAAAAGGCATCCTATTAACACATCATGCCTCAGCAGCTCCCATGGCTACTGTGGTTTGGACTTCCATGGTGAAACCAGGATTTTTGTGTAGGAAGAGTTTGATTTCCTTGTTTGTATATTGGAAAAAAATTGCTCTTCTCTGTAACAACAAACAAGACTGGTAGGTATATTTTTAATGTGAGCAAGCAACCCTAGGAATCTTAGACAACTTGGGAAGCCTAGTAACATTTCTGTGAAATCCTATGATGATAAAAATTAAATCCAGCAGCCTCTACAGTGAAGATACAGGGGGGAACTAAGTAATAAAGCCCTGACCTTTTCCTCTATTGTCAATGTCTTAACTCCACTTGCTTGAAAAAACAATTCTCCTATATCAATTAATGTTTTACAGTTCAAGAACATTTATTGTTCTTGAACATGTTGAAGAAAACTACAATACATTCCTCTGATTTCCATTGCCCACACATAAAGGACAGTAAGAAGCGTGCAGCAAAGTAATAATAACAAAAAAAACCCCAACCAACCCAACTCCCAACAAACACTTACAAAAAAAGCAAATTCACTTGTTTAATACTATTATTTCCTCCTTGGAAATGACTGTCCTCTGGCTTTTTAATATAAAGCAGAAGTGTTATAAAATATATATGGAAAAAAGTCATCGCTGACAGATGAAAAGGATTCCAGGTAGGTAGCACTCCAATTTTTCAAAGTTATAAAGACCTAGAATTGTTTGAAGTTGGAGACTCACACAGATGATGAGCTGCTTTCGCACACCAGTACTAGCCCATCTCTCCACTTCCTACTGCCCTTTTGGGGAGTGTTTCTATAAGTGTGACAAGATGTTAGACTGCCAAGATCACCAATTTGAACAGCATCCCGTCCTGCTATCTACTAGGAAAATCATCTGGCCACAAAATTTCATCATTAGATGTTTTGACCATTAAGTCATTGAGAGCATCACCCTGGGAGTCCTATTTATAGATCTTATGCTTCATTGTAAGGTCTCAAATTAAAAGTAAAATATTACTTCAGTTCTTTTATATGCAGAAAAAAAACTTGTTGAAATAAAGTCAGTTCAGTTAAATTATCAGAGCAAAAGGAAATCAGGCGTTCATGGTGCTGCCTTTGAACTGTGAAAGGAGCTTTTATTCTTTTCATAAATATCATATTTTATATGAGGTTTATAAATACATTTGGCAAAAGTTTCATCCAAATGTTAGCAATTTCATATCTTTCATTTACAGGATATTGACCCAGTTGATTTGTAATTAATTGCAGACCTTTTTCTCATTAGCTTATCGATTGAGGAGTCTGCAATGCATTCTTGACTGTATTATAAATTACAGCTTTGGTTCCAGGGTACATTTGGTTGCAGTTAATTCCGGTTGTCTACATTTTTCACATTGTAAGAGTTACCTGCTGTACATCTTGCCAAACTATATCCTTTACAATAGAGAACTACGGGTCCTTTGTTATTGTAGATCCCCAATTTTCTACTTATTCAGATTTAAGAATGTAACACAGAAAACCAAAAAAAAGCCTTCATTCTCATGCTCTCAAACATAAGAGAATGCCAAAGCTCAAGAAACCTGCTGGAGGTTTTCCATTGATTTCAGAGAGCTTTGGATCAGCCTCCCAAGTGAGGTTGCTGCAAAAGCAGCCTTGAAGATCATACTTCTTTTAAAATAAATAGAACTGTAACATGAGGGGAATAAACTTCAAATTATTATTTAAAAAAATTAAGTTTTTTACTTAATTTTTACTGGGTCCAGCAAACCCAGTAACTTTGTAAACATTAGGTAAATAAAAGCAAAATAGTTCAGGAAAGGGGTAAATATCAGATTCATTCAAATAGAGGCAGTCATTAGGCAACGGCATTCGTTGCTTGTTTTTCAGCAAAGGTAAAGTCTTTTATTAAAAATCCCAAACAAACCAACCCAGTGCTTAAAGAGCACTTACCTAATTTCACGATAGTGGAGTTCAGTAATATGTATTAAAGTTAGCATGTAATCAACATTCCAGACCATCCTCAGTGCCTATACAAGAAAAAGCAAGCACAGCAAGAAATGAATTTTAAGGGAAACTAATTTAGTCTAGGCTGGGGCAGGAGAGAATGATGTCACGCCCACAATTTCATTTAAAATAAGCAAGCCTAGAGCAGCTTTCAAGATCCAAATTAGAGCCATTTCTTTTTCTGTTTCTGTTCCAGAAGGTGCAATTCTGAGTATCTGTTCTAGCCACAGATGCACGTCCTGAGCAGTACCACTGTCAAATACAGTCTCAGCAGCCCGTAATTCCATTTCAGTGTTTTATGGTTTAAGCTGGAGGCTGCTTTCCCCAAAAAGCATCTCCTTGACGCAAAAAAAAAACCCACAAAAACAAACAACCTGCAAATGAAAGGGATTCTCCTTTCCTTAAGTGTCTAAATTACTGACAATCCTTACTAAGAGGAAATGTTCCTTAGAACAGTGGAATTATGATCCATTCTGGCAAACAATGAAGCACTGCATTTCCACCAGAAATGGAAAAGCCTCTGAGGCCAGTCATGTTTTAGAGGTCCATCTCCTCTCTTTTGATCTTGTTAGCAGAATTTCTACTAAAACCCCGACAATGGGGGAGAAACTATTATCTTGCTTTTATGTAAAGGTTTTCCAGCAAATAAGATAGAACTGAACTGTAGAGGATAAACCCAGCTGCAAAAAAAAAAAAGCACCTGCCTCAGCAAGACTTTCTATGCCAGTGTAGGCTAAAAAAAGAAGACAGAATCATAGATTTATTCAGGTTGGAAGGGACCTTTAAGACCATTTAGTCCTACCATCCACCTAACTCTGATACAAAACCACGTCACTAAGCACTAAGTCATAGTTCAGCACCCAGAGAGTTATTTCACCGTCTTTCTTTCAAGGCCTTTGCCAATAGAACTATACCAGGCTCAAGCTCTGTTGCTTTGCTTCCCGCAGCACAGCTACCCCTATGAAAACTGTTACGCAGGGGTTGAGGTGGCAGCCGCAAAGCACTACGGGCAGTCAATGCCACTGCAGCAGGAGGGTCAAGGTCTCCTGTGTGCCTTTTACACTGACCAAACTGCACTTGAACCACTGAGCATTTTCAGGGCCATTTATCACTCCTTCATTCCAAGCAAGTCCGCATAGCATAGCCGGAAAAATTGCATCTGCTCTGAGGGCTTCTCTTTACACAAATCTGCCTGACAGGGATCAAACTCCTTATCAAACCCAGCTTTACATAGCCCTGCCAGCAAACATCTGTAGCATAGACATGGCCTAAAAGCCACTGCTTTAAAGGGAAAGGCCACCAGCTGAGTCTTACTTTCTCTTTGATCTTTCTGAATGCTTTTATCAAAGCAATCCAAAGGGTCTCTGCTGAAGTGATTGTTACTGAACTGAAGAGGCAAAAATGGTGACACGCAAGAGGAGGAGAGGGATATTGTATGTACAAACACAACCTTCAAAATGGGGTCTTGGCAGTATTAATGTTATTGTGGAGGCCTGTAACTGAATATCTGAAGACCTACCATGCTGTTTATATTTATAAAAAAAGCATCTGAATGCATCTGACCAGGGATCACACATCTATATGTGCAACGAAAACATGAATTAAATTACTTATTTCTGTTCTGCCACTCAGCAGATTTCTTTCAGAATGGTATCAGTTATAGCATTTGCACAGATGGAGGCTTCCACCGGCAATGACTAAAAATCACATACTCAGGACATACTCAATGCAAAACTACCATGGCATCGCAGTATTTTAATCTGTGCACCAAATTGTTTCAAGTTCTTGAAAAAGGTTACTGTTTAAACTATAATTTATGAATGGTCTCAGACCAACTGGTGACTGCAGCCAGCACGACGTCATTGATCAGCCTGAATCCATCTGCCTGGCTTTGACAGAGCCTGACGTGCTGCGTGATGGGCTGGTGTGCAACTTCTCCCTCCCCGGGTGGAAATTCCTGACCTGCTCAAGTGTCTGCTCATTTTCCAGTGTGCTAGCTGGGATCCGACAAAAATATGTTGAGACGTGTTCTCACACAGCCTAAAGCAACTTGAAATAAGGATTCTGAGCATTTGTGAATGTCGGCTTATTGTCACACAGGGATTTTTGTTTACCTAGAGAACCTCACCCCTTTCTCCAAGGCAAGCCAGCCAGATAGCCCAAGGGATTGTGACCTCAACCCACATTAATTTGACAGAGCTACCATCCCTGCTGTTAATCCCTGAAGGAAACAGACAGTACTGATCAGAGCTCCTCAGGGGTTGGTGGGTGTCTCAGTAGTGCCCTTGGAAAGCAAAAAAATTGCAACTGCCAAAATAGTGAAAAAAAAAAAGTCTTTCAGAAAGCCAAAGACCAGACTGATTGGGTAATTTCTCTTCCCCTTCACAATACACTGGAGGATGAGGCAAACTCCAGCTGTCTCACTAAGGGAGGGTAGAAACTCATAATCCTTTAAAGCAAGTAGTTAGAAAAGCAGAAAGTCCCAAAAGAGTTCTCTTGTACACATTTATTAGCAAGACTAATCCTGGCCTCTTAGCTCCCTGATTATGCTTTCAAAGACTAAGGAAGAGGGTTTTAGCTTTCCTGGAAGCCTCACTGAAAACTGCCAAGATGAGCAACAACTAAGAAAGGCCATTTTAATACCTAAAGCGGATGACAGAGGCAGACTTCCGAAAATTAAAACAGAGATAATGGAAAATGAAGTGTGCTGGAGAGAGTTAATTCCCCTACTAAACTACAAAAGAGGGCTGGTCCAGTTCCAGCTCTGATTCTTCTCCAGCTTCTGATGCACCCCATGTTGTTGCCTTCCATCTTCATTCCTCACCAATCTAGTACTTTCTCTGTCCCAGCTCTTGCCACTCCCGTTTAGCCACGCCTGCCTCTGAAGCACACGTGTACAAGCAAACACCTCTCAGAAAACAGAGCTGAAGGTCTTCTCTGCACTATCAACCACCCACCTTGCTCTGATCTGCTGACCATTGCCTGACCCTGAAACCACTTTCTACAAACTGACTTTGTGACATGGGCTTGCGCCCATCATAGAAATGAAACAATGCTTAGATATTCCTAGACATCCTAGCTTTGATAAATTGCTAGACGTAACTTAAATCGTGCTTATGAATGAAGTATACTTAGCTCAAAAATGGCTATTTTTGTAATGAGCTTTTATCTACAGTATCCCTACTGAAATCCTCAAGGCTGCACTACTGTGCACAGACAGTCCATCATTTTTCATCACTTACTGTTTCTATGCAGACAAGCTGACTACCAATTAGCAACATTAAGCCAGGCTTCTCAGTGATGCAACAAGTATTAAGATGAAATCACAGTTGCATGGGTTTTGGTTTACAATTATGCTGCATTGGGTGAGGACAAGGAAGACTTAATTTTAAGTGACATTAATTGAAATTATTGCAAACGTAGTGCACTAGGTCAAATATACAATTACTAACTATAAAATAAGTGTTTATACCTTTTGTGTGCTTACAAGATCAGTCTAATGGACTGCTTCAGTGGCAGCAGTCTTTTTTGTGCACAACAAAGAATACTATTATATTGCCCAGTTCTGATGGAAAGCACCTCAAAAAAGGCTGGAGGTGCAGACTCTTTTTACAGACGTCTTACAGCCACATAGCTTGTGCAGGTCATTCACAAAAGCATAAACTATGGTAAAACTTTCTTTAGCAGTTTATCTTAGTCTAATACCTGCATGATTTGTCCTGAAATGTTTTGTCAGTTGGGTTTACTGCATCTACAAGAACAAACATCTGAACAGGTTGCGTTGGTTTGACTGACTGGGCCTTGCAACATTTTAGTGAAATTTGTGCTTCTGGACAAGATGCTTCTGCTTACAATCGTGACCTAAAGACACTACGATCCAGCACTCCCCAAGAAAGTGATTTAACTGGTTTCCATTCTAATTTATCATTTTATCAGAGGCAGAGCAATCAAAGAACAGGTCAGAAAGAAAGAAAATGGAAAGCGGGGTGGAAAAAGGAAGCCTCTTCTGGAGAATGGGACATAGTTTACGCTTTGGGTTTATTAACATAGACGTATGATAAAGCTACATCCAGTAGAGCTGGAAAGTCAACACACAGCATTCGTATAACCAGTGGTATGTGCCTCACTTCTCCAGTGGATGATTAAACGGGGTGTAAATATCCACTGGGCAATTTTTCAGTGTGACATTTCTGCATGACTTTATCCAAACCACAGCTACCGGGAAACGTGCCGCTTCCTAACACAAAGACTTCAAAAGGACTCTGTGGCGTTCCAGATAGAGCAGGAATTTCAGCGATAGTTTGAGCGTGTAGGTTACTCCAGAAGCTTTTCGTTCTGAGGAACTGTATGAAAAAACAAACGTTCTACGAAAGGCAGAGCTCGTCTGCAAACACAGACTGATCGAAGCTTTTCCTCGCACATGCCCTGCACAGCTAAACCATCTGTATAATCAAGGAGAGTAAAGTGTAAGCGGCTGATTGCAGTCGGATCCTTCTCACTGCAGAAGGGGGGGAAAATATATTACCATGGCAGCTGAAGCTGAGGGATTTCAATTCATTTGATTTGTATTATTATATTATTTAATGATTCCCAGAGAAGTGGAAAACCAGGCAAAATGATGACAGGAGAAGCTGGACCGCCATGCACAGAAATCTAAGAGCCAGTTAAACCGCATCTGACCTATCTGGCGTGTTTTTTGTGGCAACAGGTATCGATAAGTCACTTTAATGCTGGGAGTTTTTTCAGATGAATGGATTAATTGCTTGAATCAGATGGTGTTTCTATTATGAAAACCTGTAGTCTATAAAATGATTAATTAATGTGCCTAATATCAACAAACTTAAGAGTCTATGTGCTAAAGACAAACTGATCATACCTTCCTTTACCCCATAATGTATTTATGGTCTTGTGCAGAGGAGGAAAATATTTGATAAAGGTGAATACTATAGATACTAATGGGCCAAGAAACCATAGGAATTTCTTTGCTATGGTAAAATAAAAGTTTTATCAGTTAATACTGGAATTGGCTCATATACTTTAAAAGAAAATGCAGGAGGGATGGGGGGGAGAAAAATTTAAAAAGGCTTCCTAAGTCACACTTTATAATGAGCAAAACTGACCTTTGGGGAGAAAATGCTAGTTCTCTTAGAAGAGGATCAGCCTAAAATGTCACTGGCAGTGGTGGTTTTTTTATGGTGAAAAAATGGGATTTAAAAACCAAAATCCTACTGTTCCATCACCGGCCCTTCTTAGTCAGATATTTTTAAAATTTCCTTCCAAATTAGAAAGCCTTGCTGATGAATGGTGTAAGAATGATCATTATTTGCTGTATTGCCAAATTCAGTCTTTTTGAGACCAGACCATAGCAAACTTTAGCAAACGCATATTTGCAGCAAAATAATCTAGTGTAGTAAATTTGATACCTTAAGCACATCTTTTGACCCTCCTTGCAAATCAAATTGATGCCCTCATTTCTTAATGACAGGCCTTTGCCAAACTCCTGTAGGAATTCAGGACACAGCAAGAACTTGAACCCAGCAGCACTTAGATTTTTAAAGGATTAGAAGTCCTAATGTTGGTTGTGTAGCAGCAAGCAGTTGGTCGTGCAATGCTTTTTTTGCAATCCCTGCCTCATCACACTATATATTCCTGAAACAAAAAAGCACAATTTGGAAACCTAGAGTACAAAACACTACAACAAAACCTGCACACATGCTGTTTGCTTAGGAATAGTGCAGAAAACTTAAATAAGAAACATTTTGTGACTGCAGCTGAAAAAGTCATCAAAGCTGACTGAAAACATGTTTTGTGCACTATCCAGGGCTAAGAAATCATAATGGTAGCTACATGTAGAACAGAATTTTTCCACAAAGAGATCTGAAAATGCTACCCAAAAGAAGCTCTCTTCTGAGTTCTGATACCTCAGAAATGTCACCATTACTTGGGGACAATTTGCAGTTAGAAGGACCATGCCTTAACAAGAAGCTATTAAAGTAGACAGTACTGTACCGCATCTTGCTGAATAGCAAGTGAATTTGATAATCAATTTAAAAGCGTATCCACAATTGCTATTTGATATTTACACAGAGCCTTTCACAAATTCAAAAAAATTAATCCTACACAGAACAAAGAGCTTTTATATCAGCTTCACAGAAGCATACGACATGTTCTCATCATGCACACGAACAAACAGGAAAGAACGGATTTATTGTGAACTGGGATTTTTGCTATAAATTAAAAGGCCATTCCCTTTTATATGTCATGTGTATTTAATTTCACTCCATAGGGTAATCCACTGAGAATTCAGAGCGCCAAGATCTACTTTCCCCATCCCTTTTATTTCCTTAGGCAAATATCTACAATTAGAGACAGAGAAAAGATGAAAAAAAGGGAAGGCCAAGGGAAATACAGAGGCCCAAGAAAGAAAGTAAGACCAGTCTAAACAACGATTTTTCCTGGCCTATGCAAGCAAGCACTGATTATTTATAACAGGCAAAGGCATCTGTCTTTGATTATGATTTTATGTATACTGTGGCTGGTGGTGAGCTTACTGTGTGCCAGAGAAGACTTGTCATCCTGCAGTATGAAATTCCAGTGAGAAAAACTAATCTCTTCCTCAGGGAGAGACTTCTACCTTTGACTAAGTGAAGGGCTGGCGGAAAGAACTTTAATGCCTGGAAAAAGAAAACGGCAAGCTGTTACAGAATATAAGGAAATCAGATTTAATTTACAAATAAAAGATAGACTGAAAGTGCATACATGTTAAATAAGTTTACTTGAAAGTACAAATGTTCAAAGGCATTTCAACTGGTTTAAATTTTGCAAAACTTAAGAATCCACACAAAGGAAAAGATCAACTTTCTTTTCTACAAACCTTTTGTTGGTGGGCTACAAATAGCCTTTAGTTTTGTGTCTTAAGTGGCCTTTGGGAGTAAAAGCAGCTTATGGGCCCCAAAAGGCACCAGGCAAGTACAGCACCAGGATGCACACAAGACACACGTGAATCTGCAGAGTTAACTGAGAAAGGCACTCTACCACCTCTCAACTTATGACAAGATGCTTCAGTCTAACGATCTATTAAGCTGGCGTGTAAAACGTTAAACCTGCTGAATCTGTGTATTATAGTCCCTTTCAATAAAAACTAGAAACAGCTGAACCTCTCCAAGCCAATTCACAAGAAGTGGAGATAATAGCAACCAGAAGTACCTCGCAAGTAGAGGATTTTCTCAGATGGGGAAGGGTGCTATTTCAGTGCTGTCCCTCTTGAAATAGTAGAAAATTACATACTACAAGTCATCAAGATATATGTCACGTCACAGTCTGAACAAGTGCTCTAAGCATTTGTTTCTTTTTCTAGGGCTGAAGGAAGAAGCTTCCAATTAGCCATTCTTGTCACTCGAGACACCCCATCCGCATTTGAAATCAAATGAGCAAAGTGTGAAAGTCTCGAGGGCTTCCTTCTTCTCATTGCCAGACACATCAGAAAGAAGATTCTCTTGCTCACCTCTACTCCATCAAGACCAGATCCTAGGCCTCAGTTACAATTAGAATCTCTCCTGCTTTTAACAAAAGCCACCAGCCAACCTAACTGCACTACCAGTGGTGCCAAAAAGGACATCTGCTGATTTGATGGACAAGCTATGGATCAGAGTAGTCTGAAATCTGTACAGCTTGTCAAGAGGCAAGGAGCTGACAACATTTTGTTGACATATTTCCTCAAAGTAATGTGCAGACTTACAGATTTGATTTTGAAATATTCTGCGTTGGAGAATTGCCAACTGATAACAACATGTCACAGGCACTGAAAATCCATCTTACCAGTTTCTCATCATCTTGAGCAAACTAGAAAGAAGGAGTCTAGGTATTTTTTAATTGTGGTGACTTGGCAATTATGGAAGTTTATCCACTGGAGCAGAGAGCTGTCCAAGAAAAGCTGTTTTACTGATTGAGTGGCTACATCTGGTAAGATATTATATCAAAACTCTGATATCACATTGAACCATTTTTCTCATAGCTACTATTTTACAGCCTCTCATTTAACACACTCCATTAAAAAGCAGAACATAAATCCCTGGTACAATAACAGAACTACGGTCACTAATCACCACTGGATTTCTTTAAATAATAGAGCATCAGGCCTGAGCCTCTACAGTTGATGTGACTGGGAGTTTTGCTATTTCAGTGCCTCTGGAGTAGGATCAGACTTGGAGTTGGTTAGTTATAATAACAATGATAATGAATGATAATTTCTAGCAGGCAGCCTGGGTTAGCAGGAAAGGCTGTCACATTTCTTTATGCACCTGACATTGTGCTGAGAAATTACTATCACTGCATGCACTGACTGAGGGCAAGGGTTGTAAAAGAAAACGTCAAACTGAATCTGAACTGTTTTCTCATTCTCCCACTTCATCTCCCACTTTAAGAGCTTCCTTAACCCCTTTGATTGTATTTTCAGACCACATTATTTCCTAGCCCAACACCCCTCCTGTTTTCTAGACCACTCCCAACATTTCTGTCCTTTAATTTTGAAAATAGATGAGGAAACTGGCTGGAAGATTTGTAAGAGACAGAGCAATAAATATTGAAGCCACTATTCATTCAGTATTATCAATGATCTCTGGGAAGGATGAGGCACACACAGAAACCTCAGTTTGTCAAGAAAAGCTGCTCAGCATTTTAAGACTCTTAGGCTCCTCAAAGTGCCCCAAAGGCGACACTTTAAGACTAAGGCCACAAAATTCCCAATTTTAAGTATTTAAAGAAATACTTAAAGTATTTAAGTATTATAAAGAAAGCCCAGTCTAAGTGCACTGAGTTTGCTTTACACATTTTCCAAATCTTGACTTAATATTACCTTACTCATTGATTTGTGTGTGCGAGGAGAAAGCAAATGAAGCATCTGTTTCCCTCTTCAGCACACAGTCTCAGCAGGAGGAATACAGCATTCATTTTTTGGAAAGCCTGAGCAGAAATGTTTTTATCCTTTTGGGTATACAAAAAGATCCTTTCTCAGAGGACACAGATAAATTTTCAAAAGCAGCAGCACCGGCTTCTCAGATAATAATGAACATCCCCGGCTACCCCAGGAATTCAGTCTGCTACAGACTTGCTGTGTATGGTAAAACCAAGTACAAACACAGCTTCCAGATCTAAAACCTGTGGCTGAACAAGTTAGAGGTTAAATGTCAGTCTCTAGAGAAAGCAAAAGGCTTAACAGCAGTGGAGTACCTTACTCACTGCTGAAGCACAATAACAAGGCTGCTGAGAAAAGGGGAAATACTAAGCAACATTATCAAGTGCACTTCCATTTAATGAAGAGCAGGGAGAGTTTCTCACACTTGTACTTTTACCTTGCTAATTTTCTATTGCTTTCTTTGTAATCTCTGATACTCAAAAAATGTTTAAGGTTCAATAACGTGGTAAGGCAAACATGACAAAATTTAGGGATTTAAGAGCTGATATTTAGCAGGATGGGTTAAATGCCCTAACCTTTCAGCCAACTCCGAGAATCAGTCCTGGCTTAAGTCTGAAAGGAAAACATGTTTGCGGCCTCTGTGGACACGAACACATTTCAGAGTACTACAGCTCATGGCAATACTGCTAGTCTTGGGGGAACAAGAGCTCAAGGAACAGAGTACCAAGAGCATCGTTGGTCAAAACAGTGGCAGGAGCAAAGAAAACACATTGAGAGTTGCAGAGGACATCCTGAGGTACAGGTAGCTACTGCTACCCAGATGCTATGAACAGACTAAGAACCCCACTGCTCCGCTACCTCTTTGACAACAAATGCAAATCTGTTAGTGATAGACCAAGTGATTTGTTACCTGTTGTGGCTATAACAGCCAACACCTGGGCCGTGGAGAAGCTGAAGTTCACTCCCTGCTTAACCTGCCTTTTTCATTACCCAGGGTGGGGGGTAACAAGAAATGCAGTCTCTGCTCCCCTTCTGCCACCACCTCCAGTCTGCACCTGTGGACATCAGAGCTTCAAACCAGCAACATTCAGGCAAATTTTGTGACCTGGAATGAAAAACAGAGCAAAACCCAAGCTCAGAGGCCATGCTAGGATATAACAGTGTTTCAGGCACCATCAGTCTAATCTAGATCAGAAGCTTTGACCCCAGATTTGCTTTGTATGCGCTCCTGTTCCTGCAGGTTTCTCTGTGCTATGCTGGACCAATGAAGAATCTGACACCCATCTGCTTCTTATGTTTGGTGATCCCACTCATGAAAATTTGAGCCTGGCAAGAGAGGTATGTTTGCCTCTCAATAAATCAGATGCCCCCAGTTGTTTTTTTTCTCTCTTTTTAGTAGATTTTCTTAAGTGAAATCACTAATTGAAATTTTACATCTTAAATGCAAAAATTTGGAAATTCTCCATGGGCAAAAATGAAATAAATGTAATCTCAGATCCAGAACTCATATTCATTGTTACTCATAAAAACTTAAAATACCCCACAGGTTTATACGATCATTTATTTTTATATAGTTAAATGAGCAGGAATGTCACCAGACTCCACTAGAGTTAACTACTTGATCTGAAGTGATTCTGTTTATCGCTGTAGCTTTAAGGAGTATGTTTGCATTTCTGCTCAACTGAACACTTAAGAAAAACTACTTTTGAAAATGCTGCTTGCAATAACCAGTCTCACTAGAATGGGAGCTACAGCGATAAAATTTCCATTATGCTTAGAGGCATCAGCAATCAGTCAACAGGACAGAAGAACTGGGAACTGCATTTTAAGCAACGTGTCTTAGTTATTTCTCATTGTCTTTAATGCAGACTTTATGCAGGAGAGGTGAGAATGTGGTTTCAGGTTCGGAGAGAAACCTGGCTTGGAGTTACAGAAATACAAAATAAACATCTAGTTATTCAATCCTTTTTAAACTAAACAACCCCACGTCTTTTAAAAATTACTAACTGCATTTAGTAAAATATCATTCAGGTTACCATACCATAACATTCAAAATTTGGTGATTTTTTGTAAAATTGGGTGAATATTTATGCATGACGCATAAACCCCCTGGAAATCAAAGCTAGCTACGGAAACAGTGACATAGTTTCACCACTACCATAATGAGCTTTAATTATGTAATTATTTCACACTTCAGTGGATTTGCACACGTCGTTCATGATCCTAACAGCCATGAGAAGTAACATATGAGGAATGATAAAGTTCTGTCCTCAAAGCTAGATGTCTGCAAGTTGGAGGAAGAACAGAAAATCCTCAGGAATTGTGTCCGAGTTGAAACATCATTTTCCTGCAAAATCATAATGATTCTTACACCATGTTCAATCTTGCACTTTCTGGATATTCTTTTAACAGGATGCACCCCTGCTGAGGCCTGAGCTAGATTAATTCTCCATGCTAAGATTTACTGAACTGTTAGGATTAAAATTAATGTCACTGGAAGCTGGAAGTACACAGACAGAGGAACCTCATTTGAGGTTTAACAATGAATAGAAAACAAGGAGGAGATGCTTTTCAATGCATTAGGCATATTGAAGACTGAAGATTTACTGCATAGACATACTCTCTGGAAATGATCGGTTAATTCTACTTAGGTTTAAAAAATTGCAATTGTCTTTGCAAAACAAATCATTAGATTTGCATACAATCGTACCGTGTAGCCACATGAAAATAAATTATATTTTCTGCTTGCACTTCTGTTGCAGATTTAATTGATGTAACAGTGCAGAAAACTGAGACAAAATTTTATTTCTTCTGCCTTTTAATTACCATCTGCTAACATAAGATTACATTTCTTAAAGTGACTAGGTCTACCTGCCAGCTGAATTTTTCGCCTGATTTCCTCAAGCTCTGGCAGCTGCCTTCATTATTGGTGAAAATGGCATGGCAAAGCTAGCATGAAAAATGAGGCTAAGCACCTGTCACTTCATTTTTCTGCAAAGAAACAAAGAAAACACATGAAACTCCATGCTCTGCGCCATCTATACTCAGCAACAATTTGCTGCAAAAAGAATAAAGCCTGTTTGTTCTTGCACAGAGCAAGAAGCATGACATATAAAAGCACTTCTAGCAACCTACATATTTATGATAATCAGAAAAGATAAATCTCCAAATAAGCAATACAAGCAAATAAAACAAAGCTTGCATAAAATTCCACCCCCCCACCCCCATCCCTGAATTTCTTCTATAAATAGACTCATCCCTTAAATAGGGGGTGTTTGTGGTTAAGAGTATTACTAGTGAACTTCACCTAACAAGTGATAAAATCAAGCCTTTTATTAATTTCCTCTTGGCACAAAAAAGCCTCCCATTAAAGCATGAATCAGCCAGGTATTAAGCACATTAAGCCCATGAGTAATCTCGCTGTAGTCAGAAGCATTTAGATGCCTTAATGTTTTCTAGAATTGAGCCCTTGATCCCTAAGGAACACATCTAAAATTCGGTGCCTTTCAAGCCAATGCTTTCCAGAAAAGGTAACTGTCTCATCAGAACCTGCTATTTGAGCATCATTTGAAACCTGTCAGCTTTCATGAGTGGGAGAACTCACCTGAAGAGAACCCAAGTATGGAAATTGTGGAGAAGAGCAAAGAAAAAGGCATAAAAAGCACATTATAACAGCTTGTTTCTACTGAATTTTCTGCTTCATCACAAAATAAAAATGGTTGTGTCAGCTACTCTTTTCCCAAAGCCAAAGGACCAGGGTGCCTGAAGCAGTGCTGATGTAGTTAAGCTAAAACCAGAGCTAGATTAGAACCTAAATAACCTATTTACCCAGGACTCCAAGCTCAGGGTAAGCATTTTAGTTAAGTTGCACCGTGGGCTCCTCTGCAGCCGCCTCAAAGTACAGAGCTACAGCAGCAACTCTGATTACCTGGGAAGAACAAGACTGTCCTATACAATAATTCCTTTAAATTAGTGCAAAAAATAAGATGAAGAAAAAATGGGTATTATTCTGTTACGGCTGAGTCATACCCTGCTTTGTCCAACATGTGGAGTATCAAGAACCAGCTGCTCACTTACAGTAACTTTTTGCTCTACTTCAAGTACCCCAACTGCAAAACGGGATGGCTCTTTAAAAAGCACAATCAAAAGGAACATACAACTACTGAAGTAGCAAGAATTTTCTGGGCAAGAGTTCCCAGTATCACTAGACCATAGAGGTAACTAAATTGTGACACAAAATCTTGCTGATTTTGCTTGGAGATAATTTTTTGGCAGGCTGGATGCATGGAGCAGCAGCACAGCCTACTTCACACAATGACAGTTAAATCCTGCCAATGCACCGAAAAAAAAATAAATCAGAATATAAATTTGCTGCTTCAACAGTTGCTTTTTCTAGATGTTCTTCCCCCACCCCCTTCCATATCCATTATCTTATTTTCTGCCAAATTTTGAGGGTGTGTCTGCAGAAGATTTTGCTGAAGCGTGACAGGATCTTAATTTTACAAATGGTCCAGAAACTGCCTCATGGAAAGGCCTTAAGTTGTCAGAGGTTTGTTTATACAAGGTCATGAAAGAACTGTAACACAAATTTAAGCAAGTACTTTTCAGGAATTCTCAAAGCAATTTTTCCCCATCAGAAAGACTCTCATTCCTCCTATTTTAATCTTTATTTCAGTTTCTCTTCTTTCTAGCAGAGGCATATAAAATATAAAGCCTCATATTCTGAAGACATTGGGCTAGTTCCATGACGTTCCTGTAGCAATCCTCTAATCCAAATGTTCCATGAGAAGCCAAATTACCAACTTCACACAAAAGTTTGGAGTTCTATTTGAAAAGCATCCAAAATACTCATTCCATGAGATTCAGCTTTTATACAAAACTAAAGTTGTCCTGTTTTTCTTTGGAAATGAACATGCACATGTCCAAAGAGGGAATTTTTTCCCTCTGCTTTGCCAAAAGTAAGATTTTTAGAAGGATAAACCCTAAAGAGTTCTGTAATTTCAGTCATGCTGGAATGAATATGAGTTTATGAGATAAATATATACTTTATTTCATCCATATTTATGAAAGGATAATTGAAATTTTTTGCATGAGAGACTGATGAAATGCACTTGAGCATCTAGCAGGAAGCATGAGGAGTTTTATTGGTTTAATTATTTTTAAAGACATTTCTAATTTTTATGAGACTAAGACTGAAATATTGCATCAATTATTAGCGTATTTCCAAAGAAATAATTTACAATATATTTTAACATTTATAGAAGTGAAGAGTTCAAATCCGGGTCAGATAGTAATGCTATGTGGGCTGTTATTAACTTCACTTTTATTGCAGTCTGTTATAATTAGCGTGTTAAAATACAAGTTCCAATACCCACACTGGAAAAAAAAACCCAACAATCTGTTAACAAGTGCCATGCTGCAGTAATCGCATCCAGATGTGCAACTTTATATATGGCTGTGTCATGGAAAGGTCTTGATCCTCTCACATTTCTTACAATAAGCAAGAGGGGATTTGGTCACTATTTGGGATGAGAAACCGGCAAATACAGATATTGCAGGAAACAGAACTGGTAGTTCGGTAGGTGGCACTCTTCCCCTGGAGGTGGCACTGAACCAAAGCACCAGCGTGTTATTAAGAACCAGAGGTTATATGACAAAGCAGATACTAAAGAGAGACCTTTAATCGCACAAGGTCAAAGATCCCAAAGTATCTTTTCCAGAATATTAACGGTAATCATAGCCTCCTGTTCAAGTTTCCCTTTTGGTAGTTACAGCCCACCAGGTTTCCTCTGGACACCTCAGTAGGATAAAGAATTGTGTGATTTGTGCACCCCAATGCTGCGAGTAACAACAGGGTTAAAGTTTCCCGAGCAGGAGGCACCTGCAGTTCAGGTTGTTCAAACCAGGACAAGATTAGCACATGTCTCCTGGAAGCGATGTAACAACTTCCAGAGCTTCAAAGCTTAGGAAAACTCTTAGTAAAAATATACTATTCCTTATGAGTGAATGCATCCTTAAATGGAATAACTTATCCCTTACAGCATGACTTATATTAATCTTTAATTATGAAGGGAAAATAAAAACAATATATTAGTTAAAAAAAAACCCAAACAACAAACCACCTGATCTCTGAAAAGATAATCCAGATTATTTTAAAAAAGTAGTAAATGAATAACTTACTTTTCAGAAAGAAATATGAAAATGTTTAAACCTCAGTCTCCACATATAATATGGAATGATGCAGTTGGAAACACTTGTGGCTGTTTACCCTCATGTACAAGGTGGTCTTATGCATTCAAATAGCTATACACCATGGACCAACTCAACACTTATAGGTTTTTATATCAACCTTTGAACCAATTTCAATATGGCAGCATTTTATCTGTAAACATATTCAGAAAACCTGTTTTCATATATAAAAAAAAACCCTTAATGAACAATCATTTAAGCCTTGAGTCTTTGCAGAAAAAAAATTAGCAAAAAATTTGTATAAATATATATATATATATAGAGAGAGAAAGAATATGCATACTTAATTCAACTCAGAGGAAAAATAATAATCAAGTTTTCTTTGTGTTAGCTAACATGACAGTGAGCAAGTTCCTCTTGCTTCCTATAGGTAAGGTTCAGCAAAGCTCTGGCACATATAAATATTATCTGGAGGCTCCACTACATCTGAGATTTGGCAAGGAAACACCAGAGGACTTTATACTTATCACAGATCTGCGGTGCACACAGTCAAAGCAACTACAGTGGGGAAAAAAAAAAAGTCAGATGAAATTACTAGAGTGTTAGCAAGAAAAACTGTGGTTCCACTGGAATGATTTTCTGGATGAAAAATGTAGCATTAAAAAAAAGAAATAATAATTTTTTTTTCATTTATTTTTCCTTAGTGGCTTCCCAACCATGAGAAAAATATTACTAAGCATTAAGGCCTAGATTTTTGTTTTGTTTCATTTTTAGGTGTTTTGATTTGGCATTCTGCAAATCCTTTTTCATTTTTTTTTTTAAGAATTTGATGTCAGAACACTCCAAACATGGCTGTCTACAAGACAAAGAAAAAAAAAACAAGAAAAAAAAAAGTTCAGTTTATAAGGCAGACCCTTTGGGAAATGAGTAATCATGTGCTTGAAGCCAGAAGGGACAATTCCTATCATCTAGTCTAACCGTTATATAACGCAAGCCAAGGATCCTCTTTCAATTATTCCTGGATCAGGCCCATAGTTTCAGACTGAGCTGTGGTAGCTTCCTCCTAAGGATGCCCAGGTTTTACTGAGAGAAGTTACTCAGCCCACTTGACAAAACTCTGTTGCTACCCCTAACACCAGTGTTCATTTCAGTCTTAACTATAACCCTCTGTATCCCACATGCCACCTCCAACCTCTTGCTTATATTTCCATCCTGTTACTACTGCTAGGCTTTCATTATCCTCTCATAAAGCATTTCTTTTAT
Organism: Pedionomus torquatus; assembly: GCA_013398155.1. NCBI lineage: Eukaryota > Metazoa > Chordata > Aves > Charadriiformes > Pedionomidae > Pedionomus > Pedionomus torquatus. The sequence goes on along the minus strand of VZRU01004963.1, from coordinate 416,050 downwards.
ATGACCACTTTACCTTAATACTGACTGAGGCTTACTGCAAAACTACAAGGCTCTCAAAATAGGAGAAACTGTCCTCTTCTCAGTTATATAGGCCTTTATTCCACACAGTGTACTCAAAAATGTCAATAAAGAATTAGTATTAACAATAGTAAATAGTTAATAGTTGATTATTTGACTGGATCTGGGGCTTAATATACAAAAGAGCTTAAGATGAATTCAGTATTGATGGATGCTGAAGAACTGACCCATCACACTTGTAGATGACAGCCCCGCTGATCTCCCTTTCCCAACATTAACCAAGGTTTTGGCAATCCCTGGCACTTTCCTATGCTCATGTTTTGGTGGATGTACAGCTCAGATTCTGGACTAGCAATGCAAGGGAACCGAAAGCCAAGGTGGATGGCCTGAGCATTCTTTAACTCTCTTTCTGGTAGATAACAAAGCCAAGACTGTTATTTTGAGGTATATTAGAGGCTTCCTTGTTTGAGTATCAGAGGGCATGTCACCACTTTCTCTTACCAAGCCCCTAAATAGCAATAACTGACCTAAAACATTTCATTGAGATGCCAAGGGAAAGCTGACCAACTTTCTGACAAGTATCAGGTGCAGTCTTTTTGGTTAGATAGGAAGTGTTCAGATATACTTGGGAAATGTGCTGAAAGTGCAACGTCAATATCAAAAAGCCAAGGAAGTCTTTCAAGTTATTTGCTGTCCATATGCAACATCATTATCTAATATCAATCCAGTCTTTCGCAGAGAAATCAATATTAGCCTGTCCTACGTTCATATTTTATTAACTACTCCATAGAGCAGAAAGTGCATGTGTTCAACTAAGCTCAACTATTTAATGCCATTTAAAGGTGATGAAATCTTTTCGATCCAAATCCCTTCCCAGCGTGCTACAACTTTACACCGAATATGGGAAAGCTATTGATACTAAGGACAGAGGGAAGATGCAAGATTGCCCGGATAATCTTAGAGGATACTACTTTCAAATGTATTTTCTGCTTTCATAACATATGTGACATCATGAAAAGAAGCAGAAAGCAGGACTTAGTTACGCAGTGCTAGACTGGTAATTTGTGTTACAGCCCAGTACTCTGTGTAAGACAATAGTCAGTCTCAAACAGCAGAGCTATAAAACTTTGAGTGGCACACTGCATTTTGTAGACTGCTGGGAGGTCTGTGTAAACAATAATAATGTATGTCAGGACTTGCATTAGGGGTCATTGTGGTTTTTTAGTATAATGATGTTAAACAGTTTGACTTTTTTTATTAGCAGATAATATATTAGCAATATATAATAACTACAATAATATTGTAGCCCTATGACAAATTCATCACTGGGAAAAAAAACCTCCACAATCATCTAAGATTTCTAGCCAGCTCATTTATATAAAAGATACCTTGGGAATAAAACAACTTCTGTAGTAATTCAATCTTATAGCATACTGAACCGCACATTAAGGTGTATATGAGAAATTTGCAGAAAGCTGTAGACAGATGCTCATGTCACAGTAAATCAAAGTGAGATTACCTTCTAAAACAAGTCTTTTCAGAAGATGAGTGAAAGCCAGAAAAGACCAACCCACCTGTTGGCAATTTTTGGAGAACTCTTCTTCAGCGAAGAGAACCATTTACTCTTTCTTGATACCTTCCTTATGCATTCTCCCACTGCAATAACTTCATTTTTTTGCCATGTCATTTTATTTTCCCCAAGTACTTCTGATCATGAACCACTTGATAATACATTGTTTAACATCCGCTTTTTTCTTTAAAATCAGTTATTGACTCAGTCTCATGGAACACAAGCACCAAAACACATCAGGCTGCAACTCATATGTAGTTAATAGAGGTTAGCAAAGAGAAGAGCCACCAACAGAGAGAAGAGCCACCAACAGAGAGAAGAGCCACCAACAGAGCATCACCGGGAGCACACCTAAATGTCACAGAACAGTTTGACAGGACCAGTGCAAGAGTTGTCGAATTTTTGGCATGCAGCTTTTTGCAGCTGCATAAAATACTATCTCGATGATGTGATGGGTCTTTGTATTTTCAGTTAATAGAGACAAAAAAAAAATAAAATGAAACAATCTATTTTTTCACAAATGCAAAAATATCCCTTAGTGTAGCTCACAAAACATGGAGTGAAGATACAATTAAATTAATTTTTAACATCTTTCTTTTCTGTCCCATCTCCTATTGCAAATCTCCTCTCCATTACACCATCCTGCCTATACAATTTTCTCCATCCTTGATTTCTTTCCCCATTTTCTTTAGTTGTTCCTTGTCCCCACAACATGTCATTCTTGGCTAGGTAATGGCCATTTCATTTCTCAATAACTATTTTTCTGATCATTCAGTAGAGGTAATATTCTCTTCCCAAGTCCTCCTCCCCCAGCTTTGAGCCATTTCCATTTTTAAAAATTTTATTAGTGTTATTATCATGTTATACTGGCCCTCTCCTAAGCCATCTTCATGACAGCATTGATTATTTAGTCTGTCCTTCCCAAACCTTTCCAATCAGCCTTTGATGCTGTCGTCAAAGAGACAACTCTATATTTGAAGGGTTTTTTTCTACCTCTTTGAGTCTTTATATCTCGTTCATTTTTCAATGCTTATGGCTCTGTGCTTTCAACTACTTTTTTTTTTTCCTGCTCTGCTATGCTTATTTCAGCCTGGCCCATCAATTCTGTGCAAATAATATAAAAGCATAGTCTGCAACTCAAAATCTGGTTTACATTTTAAGCTGTGTACGTGCAACTAACGTAGTTCAGGAATGTGGGGGAAGTGAAGGTATAGTATATTGTCTTTTGCCTTACAGCAGTTCAAAGGTAGAATATTGTCCCTGATTCTGCTACTACTCTTCAAATAAGAACTCAGTTTTACTAGTTCACTAAAGAGTCCACTTTAACAAAACAAAACCAGGATAAAATTCCATAACAGGGAATTCTACTTTCCTTTTCCATTGCTGGATACTGCAGGTTAGGACAAATGTGAAAAATCCCATGTCCTGGAAGGAAGACGTACATCAATCTGGGAGTAAACACGTAACCCAAGATACCTAGTCATCTCACCACAGTCCTATATATAATTTTTATTTCCCCCTGCTCCCTGCTGCCCCCAAAGACTTACCACTAGTTCCATACTGTCACTATGATTTTTGGTCAGACCAGGATTAATTTTATCTAAAACGATCCTTTAAAGCTCCCTTTTAATTTTTTTTCTGCCTTCACACACCTTAATCACGCTATCCCTTCAAAAACCTTCAGTAGGAATTCTGTTTATCATCAGACAGATGACATAACATTTTTATCTTTATATCCTTATGTTATTTCTCTCATAAGCAACAAGTTTAGAACCATGCCATTCAATCCTGACAATACAAATTCCTGTAATGCAAAATATTATTTAACACAAAGATTCATCACTATATACATGGAGGAAGATATATTCTTCTACTGTTGACTCTTAATAGAAGTTAGCATTAACACAAACCTTTTCCATATAACCTTTCAAGTCTCTTCTAGTAGAATTGCTCTGTATTTATACTACTACTGCTTTTAATTTACAGGTCTGTCTTCTCTCACTCAAGTCCAGACTCTGTCTTGCTCTCTGTCTACATGCAAGTCACTTTAGACAGTTCTGTAAACCATTATTCTGTCTCTCACTGTTGAGCATTTTCAGACCCTCTGTGTGAAAGATGAGATATAAAAATAAATTGAATTGGAATACACGATGCTAAGTCCTGAACTTAAACAGACTACACTCACAGTGCATATGTAATTTGACAGCTACAGGCTATACTTTTATGACACACATCAAAAGGATTAATGCAAGGGAATTAAAGTTCTAACAATTCTGGGTAGTCTGACCTAGACATTACACTCATGGCCATATAATCCTGGGTTGTTATTAACCAATCTGACAAAGAAAAAATGGAGTGATTTTAACGATGAATATCAGTTACGCTCTATGCCAAAGTCAACCTTCAAAGTTCCACACTCCTGTAAATGTTCATGTCTTCTGTCCACCAAATCCAGGTAGCACCCAGGCAGCTGTCTTAGCTGCCGCTGCCTTCATTAATACAACATCACAACATGAGAAAGCATCTATAAGCTCATAGATTTATATCAGACCATAATAAATTAAAAAAAAAAAAAAAAAAAAAAAAAAAAAAAAGAAAAGAAAAAGAAAAAGAAAGATGCAAAACACCACCACCCCAACAGCATGTTTTAGAGTATTTCTAAACAGGAAAGCTGTGTGGTATGGAGATTTAGGTGTCACCTTTGATAAAGCTGGAGAAATTAAAAATTTTAATTCTAAGATGAAACAGGAAAGGTGGAGATTATGAAGATATAATTTGACATGAAAAACAGAAAAGGCTCTATTGGACTGTGTGGGTCTTAAAAAAATCCCCAGATTTTTCTCTTCTGCTTGTTTTCCACTGATATTTTAACCCACTTGAAATGGGGAGGACAGAGATACAAGAAACTTCATGCATTTAATTCTGTAAATATGATTACTTGAACATAATAAGAACAGAAAATATTACATCTCGTATCATTTTTTACAGATTTGAAATCTATAATTATTTAACTTTGAGGCAAAACTATAAAAGAATACATCACAGAATCAATAGAAGTCATTCCAATTTCTCTGACTTTAGTCAACTCTCTGCAAAAACTGTGGTTTTGAAACTGCCCTCCTCCACATTGTATTTAAGCCTAAAAATAAAGTAGTACTAAACTAATATGAAGAATAAACAATGAGAATGTTATTTTTTAATTACAAATATATAAGTTATTATGATCTGAATCCACCTGATCAAACTTAAATCTGAAATGTCTATTGTGGCTTTTCTTTTTCTTAATTAAATAATAAAAGTTACAAAGGCTCAGATTTTAAACTGTAGACATATAATGCTCTCGGATACTTAGGCCTTTGTGAATATTCAGTTTCACAGTACACCTTTTCTTGCACTGACTGAAATAAGATTTAAACTTATGTGCTGCTTATTAGTCTGGTAAAAAAAAATGGGCCTGGAGATATACATTAATTCCTGAATAGAGGGAAAATTATTTTTGACTGCAATAAAGTTCAGAAATGTAACTATGCAAGCATTTTTTACATTTAACATGGAGAAAACAATATTAAGAAAACCTCTGTGTGTTCCCTAGAGCCGAGGTGTGTGTTGTACTTCCCAAAACCAGTCTTATGAGTCTAATGACATGTTGCACAAGATTTGGCCTGTCATTTCAGGTAGATCAAAAAGTATGGTTGGGAATTATTATATTTCAGGATTTAGGCTGCAAAATATAGATATTTTTAATGCCAAAACCGCACCTGTTCCTTTTCTTTTTTTTTATTCTTCAAGACAGCATAAGAAAATGATGTTTTATTTTTGTTTATTTCTTCCTCTAGGCTGCTATTACTTAATATTAATAAAGCTGTCTAACAACGTAGGAGGAATTTAGCTAAGAGCAAGAGCTGTTTTGAAGTGGGTTCAATCCTTTCCTTGAACCTCCTTTAAAAATAATTTAACTCAGGTAAAACTCGACACTTTACCTCAAACTTTCATTTAGAAGTCAGTTACCCACAAGCATGTAGATTTGAAATCCTCATAGTACATATTATACTATCTGAAATAGAATAAATGTTTTTAAAGAGAAACAAAAGAAGATTATGTACAAGCTGGAAAATAGAAACATTCAAGGAATATTTATTGTAATTATCAACCCATTTTGTATTTTGATGATTTAGAGAGATTTAGAGAGAAGCATAAACCACCTGCTGTAAAGAAGCAATTCCACTTATTTCACTAATAAGTTGCAACCTGTTTCCATTTTATGAACATGCACATAAATGTATTCAGTTAACATTAATTATGTATGCATGCCTGAATGTTCATGAACCCTTCCTAATGGCTTCAGGTGAGTGCAAATCTGAAATCCTAAGAGTAAGTTATCCATAAATATATGTATGGAAGCAGCAAACTCAGCCCTGTGCCACGTTTGTCTATTTCTGCTGAAAAGTGCCAAGGAAAAGGAATTTGAAACTTCAATTCTGGGGCTGCAAATGGGTGGCATTTTAGTTTGCCCAAGGGCAGCTCGAAGCAAGATGGGAGCCTGTCTTCAGAGTCATGAGTGCCACCGAAAAACTCGTCCTGCCTGCTGGATTTACATAACTGTCTGACAGCTTCCTGTGGAGAGATGAAAGAATCTGGGGACATTTAGATAAGAAGGAAAGATGGTCTGGGGAAGGAACATGATAAAAGAGCACTGTGCTGCTTGGAATATTATGTTAAAATATGCTTGAGATTTGTAAATAATGAAGCACAACCTGAACTAGTTAGTTTCCAGATGCAATGTATTACTATCAGCATCTCCCTTTTTAAAGTTCTGGCTCTTTTATTTTGTAAACTCAGTGCTAAAAAGAGAAAGTTTAGGAAATTAATCTCAGAAATGAGCATTCAAGAAAATTTATACATATTCCTGGTCACCTACAATGACTTGGGAGATAATCCATCCTAGCCCTAATTTTGCTCTGTGTTGCACGCACCTTTCTCCCACCCAGGGAGCTGCTTTATCCTCCAAGCAGCAGATAGACAAGAAATGTTCACAGGTAGTCCAAACCAGAGGAATACTATTTACAAATAACATTACTAACAAAAAGCAAATTGGCCCAGATGACATGTAGAAGCTATACCTCCGTAAATACAGGAATGAGAGTAAAAAGCCCTGATTTACACCTAAAACTTTTGCCAAGCCACCCCTTCCTGGGAGTAACATCACCGAGCCCTAGCAACTTCCCGCTGCGAGGAGAAGAGGGGAAAGACTCAGGTCCCCATCTCTCCACATAGTCCAGACGTACTCCCTGGTACCAGTCAGCAATCAATTACTAACGCCCAAGCAACACTGAAGGAGAAAAAGACTTCTGTTAGAGGCCTTTTTCTGGCTGTAAGCATTTCTGTATCTTGACCTGAAGTCATAGCCTCTCCCTTTGTGTTTATTATTTCACACTCTGATGGGAGGAATAAGTGGAGTGTTTTTTCAAAGCTAAGAAACACCCACTCACTCTCAGACAATGCTGAATACAGATGTTCAAGTCAAAAATTACCAAACATTTCCCATTGCAATCCTTCTTGCACTCACAAAAACAGGGGCATGGGGAGTGTCCCACTTCTAGAATTCTCTGCACAAGAGATCTGTTTTCTGAGGGCTTGCCCACATAATATCAAACAACTTTTATCATTGAAGTAATAATAGTATGGAATAGACTACTGGAGATGCTATTGTAGCCAATATCCTTTCTTTAAAACACAGGAGTCAAACTTCTGTATGTATGTATTTTATTAAAAAAAAAAAAAGGCCTTGATCCTAACATACAGCTGGTCACAGTCCAAAAGAAGAATATAAAAGAACAGTCAGGAATCTGAACAATGCAAAAGATTATTTGACCGGTTTGTGGGTGTGACAAAAAGGACAACAGAAACCCCACAGACAGGCAGCATTTTGGAAAGAAAATCCAGATGCAGGCTGGGCAAATGTGGAATGCAGCACTGAGAAAATCCTAGACCGAGCTTTTGAGTCTGAGTACCAGCTGAAAACAATCTCCTGTTGTTTGATCCTCCTATGCTCAAGGAAAAGGTACTTGGCACATCTTTTTAAATAAACAGGATTACATGAGAGACATTTGTCTTTAGCATTGAACCCTCCTTGAATTGAAAGGATTTAATGTTTTACTAACTCGAAAACAGTTATAGTGGGTTTTTTGAAAAGTCTTTCAAGTATTCTCATTAACAACATGTGCGCTCTGACAATTAGGTGGTCACTGTGTTTTAGCAGTTCAAAAAATAAAATTTCAGATTACTGTTTTATTTGGATAAACACCCATTCTGAAAGTAACCATAAAGTTTGATAACCCATTACACTAAATAACATTTCTGGGGGCTAATCCACACTGACGACTCAAGACTTACTATCTCTTTCCTAAAAACCTGATTTCTGGCACAGGAAATAACTGCACAGCTGTGGGATACGCTGACTCCAGTATTAAATATCAAGAACTTTGAACACAGGATCTCAGTTCCAATCAAACAGCTATGTATGTTTAATGTAATTCTGTCACTCTAAAGCACAATCTCTTCTTTCTTTGAGAAACTTGGATGAAGGACAGATTCAGAGCTATATTCTAAGGAACAACCTGCAATACTTCTGCGTGACACAAATTATACAACCAGAATTCTGAACTTATCAGGCGCATAACATGAAAAAAGCAAGCACGTTTAAGGTCATAGACTTTTCCTAAGAGGTCAACTGACTAGCAAAGTATGCTTGGTAGGTGCATTTTACCAGCAGAGAAATTCTCTAACTATCAAGCTGTTAATCACCACAACATGCACATGAATGAAGACAAGAATATGAATTAATGTCAGCAATGCTTAGAACTAAGTGAAGACTTGGCTTGATGTAATTTCAGACAAACCACATGAGTAACTCAGCAGCAGCAGCGATGCCAAACTTTATCAGCTTATGAGGGCAAGGCAGGAACTGCCTGGCTGAGTAATACCAGAGGTTCACCTAATTCATTTCCAGTCTCCAACTAGGAGATCAGATCAGATGCTCTGGAGGAAAGGATGAGTATACTGGCTAATTTACTTTCATGTTAAATCCCATCTGCATGTCAAGGAACAGCCAAGAGGAGTGGCAGTGCCCTCACCACATGTACCTCCCCTGTTGGGCAGCCAGGGTCCTCATTACACTTTCCAATGGCTGAGCTGGACTGTAGTCCGTGCAGCTGCACACATTCCTTCCTTTTTTTCAGCTTCATATTTCTGTTTGATTTTGTTGACTCTATGGAAATGGAGCCAACTTTTCTGCCAGTTTTAATGGATTTCACCCTGAAATCAATAGAAAAATGCCCATCTGTAATAGCTGCTAATTTAGTTCCTAATCTGTAGTATGCCAGACAGGAAGTTTCTTTGGCTCCCTTACTTTCAGGGAAACAGTAAGAAACACAGAAATGAAAAAGGGCAAGATTTATCTAGGAGGTGGCAGCAGCTAAACAGCTTGGGCTAATGCAACTGCTGACATTTCCAGCCTTTCACTGTATTCCTCCCTAGGGAGAATAAAGCTGAAAGAAACTACTTAGTATGAAACTACTGGATGTCCATTAAAAATCATTCTAGTGGTGAAGATGAAGAGGCTCATTGGCAAAATACTCCTTGTATAAATCTAAAAACAACATTAAAAGCCATCCAAAAAGCAGGCAGTTAAATAGATTCTTTCACACTGAGAAACAGCAGTATGGAAGACTAAAATGGATTTCAGGAAAAAAAAAAAAAAACACTTTTGATTTAAACCACTGATAAAGAGATTTCCCAGTCAATGTCTATGTAATGCTGAAGAGACTGATTTTTTACACAATCCCCCATGAGATGCTAGATAATATGATTCAAAGAAACGCTTCAGAAGCAGAATTCAAAGAATGGCAGATCACAGAATCATAGGACGGTTTGGATTTTCTATTACCACCTGTTACACAGGATAACAGAAAGAAAATGAAAAAAAAAGAACTTTATTCTAATGAAGGATAGGATTTAAAGGTTCTCTCTCCATTCAAACTGTATGGAAATTCTGGGATGGTAGCAATATCTGAAGAAAATAAACTTGTTAAGAAACTAATGGAGCCATTATGATTTAAACTAATCCAGAATGAAGTTTCCTGAAAATAATTAACCTATGAAACATGGTAGGTGGTTTTAAGAACAGAAGCTTTGTGAGTTAGCTGCAAGCCACGCTACTTTACTCCAATGAATGGGAATATACTGGATGCGCCTCTGGGCATGATATTCCCTGGGAACATTTAGCAGTAATTCCATAATGCTATCCCTTTATACACACAACACGTGTCCATGGCCAGCCCTCAGAACCTGAATCAAGGGCAACACTTCAATACCACAGGCTCTGTACAAAACAGTGACAATTCCCAACCCCAGAACTCTGAACTAGAAAGCACAGCTATGTATTAGTCTTGTTTGTAGTTTAGCTCTGGGAATAGGCAAACACTGCATGAAATCTGAATGGTCAAACACTCCTCAGGAGTCCTATTCTACCTTCAAAGTAGATACCTTGGGTCAAGTCTATGTTTTTTCCTCCCTCTAGATGTTACAGACACAAGTGAGGAAATGCATTCCCTGATTTAACTGGATTTTCTACGGCACGGTTTTTATGTGGCCCTTGCTGATCTTGCTCCTCATTTGAGTTCACTGCATATACTAAGCTTATGTGAACTTTACTGTTAGATTTAACTCTTCTGTTTCAGATTTATCTCCTCTGTTCACCACCTCCACAGCTGGGCAGAAAGTCAAGACTTCTACCTCATCATAAAAGCTGCAAAGAACAATAAGTTACATAAGCCTAAATTGAAAAGCCAAAAGAAAAAGACATAAAAACTAAGTGGGAATCTTTGTCAGTTTCTGTGAGTGCCATTTAAGAAAACCGAATAGAAAATGGATATAACATGGAAAAGGTGGCTAAGGAAAACATTTAAATTCATTTTCAGCAAATGTGGTTTTCTACTTTTCTGTTGAAATAAAAGCACAAGTGGCAGCAACTCCATGCCTACGCTTGTTATTGCCTACTCAAGAATCAAGTGCTCTTTCAGTCAAGACATGATTGTTGGAAAGAAAATAAACTGTCAACTGGTAAGGCTTGTTATCAAGCTGCAAAGTGAGAAAGGGTTGCTTGCTGCTGCTAGATTTGGGATGTCATCAAAATGGCTTTTAGAAGCACATTCTGTTGCTGTAATCCTTGAAGTAGCTCTCTTAAAGGAATAGCACACAATGAAGTCAGAGTCAAAGAGCACCCCAGGCTTGGTTTTCTTCGTGTTCTCATCCTTGCAATTGAGACAACATGGTCCAATAGANAAAAAAAAAAAAAAAAGATTCCAGAATATTCAGTTCTTCCCTCAGCACTATCCATGCCCTGGTTTCACAACACAGAAAAGTCACTCAATCTTTTTATTTTCAGTTTTCCCATCTGTAAGACATGACTGATACTACACTTTTAATGACACACTAGGAGGTCTCGGATGATCTCTTTTCACACAAACTAACTTGCAACAAATTAATTTGGCATTTGATCAAACCTCATGTTCTCTGTTGCCTGCAAACAGCCTGCTCTGAGCTGTAACCCACTGCTGTTCCCTGGGCAGCAGTTGCTCTTGGTGTTTTCCACAGCACCTATCTCTAGAATAGGATAAATGAAAAAAGGCTTCGTTTTTTTTTTTCCTATCTCAGCTTTTTAGATATCACCATATTTTAGCATTACACAAACATTACAAATAGCCCTGACAGTTTGCAGCTTTAAAGACTGCGCGAGGTTTCCCTACATGCTCAGAAAAGACTGTACATGGAGTGTTTGCTTTGCTTTGCTTTGGCAGCCTTCCAAGATTTTCAAAAGCAAATGTTAAATATGGGTATTAAATAACATCTAGGTAAGACCCTTCCACATTTCCAGAGGTGGTGCAGGGAGGGCAGCACTCACCCTAAAGCAAAACAAAAAGTGCCAAAAATCCCAGTTTCCACACCGAAAGCACAATCTCAGTCCTGCAAAGCAGGCTTGTACAAGCGGCTGTCCCCACCTGAACAGAATGAAAGGAGATGAGAGAACCACAAGTACAGGCAGCTCCTACAGTCACTCATGAAACCATGTAACAAGAGTAGTTAATCTTAGTAATTATCTGAGTTACCTTTTAAAATCTGAATGCCTTCAATCACTGTAATTTCTCCTGTAACAACATAGATCTAAGAAGCACACAGAAAGCATCAGAACCATTACCCTCCTGTAGCATCAATTCACTGTGTTTACTTTCACAGGAAATAAGCTAGGAAGAAAAGAAAATGGAGGGGAAGGGAGAAGGGAATAAAATGGTAATAATCCCAGAATGAAGAAATGTGTTCACAGTCTTTGATGTCTAAATTAGAGCCGGTTAGGGAATTCTAACAGGTCATGATGTTGTTGGGAAGTGCCAGTTTGTTGAAATAATAGTATGCTGTGGAAACATCTATTTCAAGAAATCTCTACTGAACAACAAGCAGACACAATGGAAGAGTTCCTTACTTCCTGCCAGGCTTCTTCTCTGAGTGCTGGAAAAACTAGAGTTTCTATGCCTTAAACTCTGGGACTGCCCAGTTCTGCAAACAGTGCTTTGCTTGTAGACCCTTATAGACTTTAGGGAAAACACCAGGAAGCCAGGTGCTCTGGGAGCTTCAGATCAATATGGGGTTCACTTGTGCCAAACAATGATGGACTGTTACTTTGATGCTTCAAGTATTCTCTTGCTTTGCAGACTCCTGGGACATAGAGTGTCCAAGAAGTCAGGATAGCTAATTATCCCTTTGAAAGAAATTTAACATTTCTATTTTATTTCTTGTGCTTTCAAGACATTGGGATCCCCCTCCCTCTCAAAAGAAATGTAAAATACTGCATATTTTGAGTTTCTTGTAAACAACCCTTAAATGTAGCTAAGGCAGTAAATACATCTGTATAACTCCAGATCTGCATGAGCAATTCTCCAAAGGAATTTACATTAGAAATACAACTTTAAAAGGATATTGACCTGAATAATTTACTTTGCACCAGTGGAACTGCTAACCTATATATACTAAATATACATAGAGAAGGTCAGATATTTCCCAATGTATAACATTCAGAGAAAATACCTCCCAAAATTTAAGCTAAAGATCAGTTTGCATGTTACATATCAAACAAAAGCTTTTTGGCCTGCTAGTGACTGTCACACTGGTGCAAAAACCTTCTTAGGGTAAACCCTGGAAAAGCTACAGAAATGCATACAGCTTCCCACTGTGCTTACCACTTAGTTCTGGCTCTCTCAGCAGTCCTCCAGCATGAGACTACAAATATTACTAATCTAGCGGCAGCAGAGCCATGGGGGCTTGAGCAGAAACTATTTTGAGTGATGCAACTAATAACTCCAAAAAGATAGTAGCAGTTCCATTATATTTCACTTAGTTGCCTGTGGAACAGCCCTCAATGAGACCTATACTCAAGGGTCTACGTATTAGTTAATAATTTTCCAAGGTTATACTAACACTAAAAAGAAATCTTCTAGATAATTAAAGGTAATTGACCTAGGTCAATATTCTTATTAAACAGCTACCGTGAAATGCCAAAAGATGATCTTCATAGACCAGATTAACACACATAATGTAAGTCAGTAGCAACATAACGTGATAGGTGGAACATGTTACAGGACAGCACAGTGGGAACAAGGAAAGGAGACATAATTCTACCACTGGATTTAGCCAAGTTAGATTGGTTTTTAAGCATGTAATTAAATAATAGCGTAAATGAAATAAACATATATAACAGAAGTTAGAATTCTCAGAGCTAAACTGAATCTGGTCTACGACGTAGATACTTAGGGTAGACCTTTTATTGTGTGGTTTAGCAAGAAGAAAGCCATACAGCAGGTTTCACCAAAGTTTCATTTAACCTGGTATTCTCTTTCCAATAATCGCCAAAACGGATGCTTAAGGAAAGGGTATGAACACAAGACAAGATTAGGGTATGCCCTGACAATTCTCAGCAAATCTGCAGTTTAGAAACTTCCTGAGCTGGAGGCTGGCCCTATTATCAATGCCTTTAATGGCTCTTTATGAAGTATTCTTCCATGAATTTATCTAATCACTTTAAGAAACCATTTGTATTTTGCCATCTTCAACATCCTGTAGCAATAGCTTCCGCAATTTAATTATGTGTTGTCTGATAATTTCACTTGTTTTTTGTCAAGTGAGAAACAATAGTTTCTTCATATCACTGCTGACTTTATGTAGCTCCAGTATATCTTGCTTCCCCCTTGTTAGTCACCTTTTCTCAAAACTAAAGAGACCAAGGTTACTGAATCCTCCCCGGCACAGAAGCCATGACACCCCTCTGATTATGCTGCTTTCTTTTGTACTTCTACAACTTGCATCATGTTCTTGAGATGGGACAGCTGCAGTTGCATGAAGTATTCAAAGTGAGGCTGCATTATCTATTTTATTCTCAAAGTGGAAAACATTAAGAACATCATTTATAACCCTTAATGCATTTTATAGTATGCCCCAATTCCCCCTAATCAGTTGGCAGAGTATTTCTGTCTGTTCTTTAAGTGTTTAGTCCTCAGCACAGCTCAATGCTTTCCATCATCCCTTCATCTATGCTGACAGCACCACATCTTTCTCCTTCTTCCCAGTTTTTCTAACCTCAAATACTACACAGCAAGTCCCCCGACCCATATCTGTAGAACTGGAAGATTTATGGTGTCTTTCCCCGTATCTGAGCTTCGAGCACTTCCCAGACTTACATGCTGCAACATATCTATTGCTGATTTCCTTTATCCTGACCCTCCCTGCCTTAGCTTAGCAGCGGAAACCAGAATTTTAGCCAGCTTCATTCTCTGCACAGTTTTCATACATTTTAGGACATGGCTTTTTATATATCAAAATACCACAAGGCATTTTGCTTAAAGAAGTAAAGCTAAGACATACTTGCTCAGGTACAGTCCTAAACATAGCTACGTAAATTAAGCATGCATATGATGGTGTCATAAACATGTCTCACAACCACATGGGCAAAGAAAAGTTACCTTCAGGGCATGTTCAGCTCATGCAGGGGTCAAACTACCCTTCGGAGATGCTTATATTTCATTGACTATAATTGAGAATCTAGGACATCTATGATCCTAAATTTAACATCTCAGTTAAGAGAGATGACTCTGGGATTTTACATTTCTAGGACAAAACAATCAGGGGTTATATGAAAAAGAACAGCAGTCAAGAATCCAAGCCAGACGCCCTCCACCCTAATACCCTAAAACCCTACAAGCAATAACTAAGCTATCAAAAGCACTTTTTCCTAGGTAGGGTTTGCATAACTAAAGACACACCACACAAAAATTGTCATGAGCTGTGCCAAGCAAAATTCCCAGGGTGTTGGTTTCTGTTGGGAATAATTGCCAAATGCGGCAATTCATTAAAACTTCAGCTATTAGATTTCTTGCTTTCCCTAGGAACTTTTACAAAATGAGCACTTCAAAGCTCTCTAGTTCATACCCAAAAATGCTTCTTCATGGTAACTATTTCTTTTCAGCAACACACAGTTGGATATCCAGGAATAAGCAGCATCTGCAAACTCTCTTCCTTTTTCTGAATGTTGTGCAGTCCTTACATTTGAATTCTTATTTTTTTATTATTATTATTATTTTTTTACCTTGATTTTTCAGTCTTCTAGTGCTACTTTAATGCAACTGCCTAGTTGTTAGCAGCACACTTACTGCCACCCGTTTCCTTGAACCAGCCTCATGCTTCAGATTGACACAATAAAACCAAACCTCAAGACACTCCCTCAACTGGCTCTGGGTAGTGTTTGTTTCATTTTTATTTTCATTTCATTTTTTCATCACGATTGTAAACCAAAATACAACAAACAAAAGGAGTGAAACCACAAACAGCAGCGTTCGTGTAACGCTTCAGCTGAAGTCTCTAAGTACTCAATTTCTCAGGGGAGCCTAATCTTTCACCCCCATCTTTAAAATCCCATGATAGCAGAGAATGCATTTGCTTGCAGGATTTTATCTATGGATCTACAGTATTAGTTCTTGTATAAGGGTGAGGCTCCACAGGAAAATCAAGACAAACTGTTTTTATCTCCCCTGTAAACATGGAATGACCGGAAAAGGATGTAAAAGAGAAGCCTACGCTGTTCAAAGCAGGAGTCAAGGAGCTTAGCATGGCAACACTCCATCTGGGAGAACAACAGTATTCAGCAAAGCTTAAAATCAAAGATAATCATTCAAATTGTATTGATTATCCAAAATGCTTCCAGGCAAACACTATGTGAAAATGTTTACTTTTGCTGTATTTTGGACAAGGATGAACAGTTACTTTTTCTCCTGAGCTGCTCTAGACTACACTTATACATCCTACTTGTTTATATTGAAGGTTTTCTTGTCATTACCATGTGCTACACAGGATTTACTCAAAGGTAGTTGCAATACATCCCAAAACTTAATTCAGAAAAAAACCTCTTAATGTTTATCCGTGATCCTTTCCAAATGGATTTAGTTTTTTTTTTTTATTCTACTGTTGCTTTTTGCCAAAGGAAATCTGTACTAGAAATTCGTGTAGAAGAGGCTGAATTATTCAGTTTATGTTCAGAGTGAGCAACCGCAACGCAACCTTACCCACTACACCAATCCTGTGAAGACATTTCCTTCAGTGCTTCTTCAACTACTCTGATTGTTGTGACAACAAATGGTGGTTCTTGTGACAGGTGTACATGTTTACTAGAATTTAATTCAAACACATCATGTCATATTGCATGTTACAGAGCAAGAAAGGCAACATTGCTGAAAAGCACTACCCAAAACAATTATCTATTTATTAATGTTGCTATGTCATCCGACATAAAAGATGGTAAGTTTTTCACTCATTTGAAAAGACATTATTTACTTTGCTAACTAAACCACTATGACAATGGCATTTATTTTAGAATAACAAATATGATCAGAAGACAGACATGAAAGTGGGACTCCAGATTTTCTCTTTCATTAGGTCAGAATGGTGAACAGAGATCAAACGCCAGAGAAACTAACTTTATTGACAATAAAGGCCAGCTATAGCACAACTTGGAACAGGTAGTCAATTCTTTTTTCTAGAGCTTGTGTGAGATAATCAAACCTGTGATTTTTACAATCAAGCCAGAAATGCCTCAGTATGTTGGACAGATTGCCCTGTGCCCTGTACTCAGAGATGCAGGCAACAAGAATGTCTTCTGGATATTGAGGAGACATACAAACCCCATAAGTAACAGCAGAGAAACTAAGAATGTCTCTAGACAGAAGTACTGCCTGAAGTGGTTCTTCTTTTAACAGCAGAAAAAGCTAATTGCTTCACTCAATAATTGTCAGCAAATATTCTTCCCAAGTAATATCTATATATGATCTCACTCCTTGTATTTTTGCCTTCACACCAAAAAAGGCGGCACCACAAAACAAAACAGGAATGGTTGCCCCTTTGCAAAGGCAGGTTGTTCTTTCTTTTTCACCTTCATAAGTAACTAAGTAATAACAGTAGAAGCAAAATCATAATGCCATTCATTCTAATTCAGACAATTAAAAGATTTGGCAGAGCTATCCTAAGTTGCAAAGCATGCTATTTTATGGGTCTTCCCATCCTATGCCATCACTGATAACCTCTCTATTTTAAGGTATTCTTTCTCACTCAGTTTTTCAGAGCCAAAAGAACTTTCCTCCTCCTTGCTAGTCCCTGAGCCCCCTAGTCCCATTACACCAAAGTCTTGGGAAAATGCTTTCTTTTCCCTTGGCTGTTCTTGACAGGTTGGCAACATTTTTGTCTGTTTAGCTTTTGAGAAACCAAGCATGTTCTTCCTGTTTGCCACTTTGGAAAGAAATGTTTATTTGAAGAAATATAACTGTAGATGGTATTTCATGAAATGCCTGCTCGCATGGCTGTAGTATAAATGGTTTCCTCCTTTATTTATGGACTTCCCCCAATCCCAGTGTAACCGGCTAAACAGATTTGGACATGGTTCAACAGGTTTCTGCATTAGCAACTGCTCAGCATTACGTAAGTCTCACTCCTCCCAAAATGAGCCGAGCAAACTCATTTCTCTGTACTCTGAGACCCTTCTGGGAGAAGAATAAAGGTCTAGTCTGAGAACACAAACTGACACATAGCCTGGTGTGCTCCTCTTGCATACTCAGTCCTCTCTTATCACCACACATCACTTGACAAAAGCTGGATTCTTGACTGAAAACAGAAATATATTTTCAACTCCCTTCCCTATCTACCCTACCTATACTGGCTCAAATATCTAAATTTAGATTTAAAAAACCATTTCAAAAAGAAGTAATGAAAATTATGTGACTTTTCACACAATTGATTAATTTGCTCTCTTTTTATTAAGCGGCTTTTTCAAAAACAGCTAGGGCTAAATTTGAAGTATAAAATCCTATACTAGATGATTCGTAAGGAGAGCACAAGAGATCTTCTATAAAGAGATTTATAATTGAGAAGGTAAATGTGTCCACTCACCAAACAAGCTAAACTCACAGATGAAAGGGCCTTACTAAAATAATTGAAAATGTAAGCAGCATGATAGAGCTTGGAGCAGAGCTCTGGATACACACTCTGCAATGATTACAGCCGTGGAACTGTGCCCATCATAACAATAACTGAAGTCAGATGAGGGATGCATGTAGACAGGCTTGCTCGTACAGTCTGGCTCCCGCACACTGCACTAGATACTCATTCTGATCTCAGCGGGAAAGCATGTGTTTGCAGAGCTGGCTCGGGCTGCACAAAGTTAAACTCTTTATTAAATTTTCTAGTTGGCAGTAGTCAGCAACAACTTTTAAGCATGCTAAAAAAGTTTATTTTTGAAATCCAGATTTATACAGTGGAGTGCAGCACATGTTTTCTGAATCAATGCTTCTCCCTCCTCCTTCCCTGTGGAGATCAGGGCTGCAATTTTTCCAGAGCTGTTTAAGATAGAGACTGTAGCCCCCCTTTCAGAAATTCCAATTTTTTACTGGCTACGATCCCTGCAGCGTAACCACTTACTACTATTGGCAAGGTTCTTAACCTAAGTTTTTAGTTTAGATCAATTCATGGTCAAGTGATACTTCTAATGAAGAGGTGCTAGGTCAGAAAGGAAAGGTACAAGAGATTTGAGGCTAAAGCTACTTAAGAGCAGACTGCTATGGATACATATTGACAGAAATGTTAATTCCTCCACATGCAATCATTTGACATAAGACAAATATCTAACTGAACTTCATTATAAGAGGGCATTTGCATAACAGAGATGTTGAAGTTGCAATGCCCAGCCCATGACCTTCTTGAACTTGCCCTGAGTACGGGAGTGACTTTGTGCAAGCAGCCAGGCTGTTCTGTACAGGCATTGCCTCTCCCTGACACTAATCTTTGTACCACTTCGGTATCAATGCAATATAGCTAAGAGAAGATCTGGCAGGTAATATCCTACTGCAGCTATTTGCTTTATCAATATCATGCCTGAGAAAAGTTCCCGCTCCACACAACAAAAGGCACTGATACTCCCAAACAGTGGCTGAGAAATGAGCAGCCAGAGTGAGGGAAAGCTCCAATTCTGCTCCTTTGCTCACCCTCCCTGAGGACCTGCACAGCAAATAAAGCCTTGCTGGTGATAGTCCACATGGCCTGAAGGCACGGGAACTAACCACAGTTTAACAGGTTAGCTCTTTAGCTCAGATTTAAATTCATTTATTTTGCAATTTGTTTTAAACCATGTACATTTGATCTTACTTGGAAATAACCAGAACATACACAATAATATTGCCCACCTTGAAAGCAACTCTTTTTTAAATACCTGGAAAACAAATTTTTGAACTATCATTAAATATCAAATTTATGGGGTTTTTTAAATAATTCCAAGAAGTAGTTAACTTACTAACTAAATGGATTAATCAGTAATAGTGTAAATCTGGCTCTCACATCATGTAAAAGCCACACAATGCATAACTTTATAAAATACAGTGGTGATTGAACTTTTGAAAGCTCAGATTTAACTAGCTATTGTCTAGCTACAACACGCTTTGCATCAATAAAGCAAATTGCTGTCACAAAAGCAACAGTATACACATACAAGTTAATGTGTAAATCTTTGGCAACAGCAAAGCTTAAAAAACACTGCCATGCAATTTTTAAACAAGCTGAATTAAAAATAAATCTCAGAAAACTTGTCAGCACCTATAAACATAGTCAAACTGACCTCTCCACCACCCCCTGCACAAATTCTTGCCAAAAGAAAATTACACACAAAAATGAAAAAACTTTCAAACCTATCTTCCAAACCCACAAGGGAAATTCAGATCACTATTTCTATCTATAAATGTCCATTTTACCACCAAAGCAGGAGCACCAAATATAGAACATTTAATGCCAGTGTCAACTTTTAAAATCAACTCCATAGTTTAAAAACTCTCTTACTCTCCACTGCTCAATTATATATTGCAACCAAATCCATTTTCAGCTGAAAACTTGTGCATTAGACTGACTCATTTTTGTCAGGCTGGGGGGACAGAGATTCTTACTGAAAAAAAGAAAATAAAAGAAGGACCATTGCTGGAGTAGAACAAAGTACCTATAAACAAGCAGTAGATTTCAATTTCCACACTATAATTTTGTAAAGCAAAAGCACTGTCTTAAAACACACAGTTTGTGTTTGCGGCTTGATCAATCATGAAATGAGAAAATTCATTGACAAGATTTTCAAGAAATCGCTTTTCATAGCTGTGCCCTACTGGGTTACTCAACATTGTGGCACAGTGTGAAGAGCTATAAACTTTACGACCTTTTAGGTCGAAAGCTTTCTGCCAAGCACAACAGCAGCACTACCAATATACCAGAGAAGAGAAAGAATTATCCCCTCTGCTTGTGCAATGCTAGTTTCTCTCTCTGGAACACTGAATCTCCTCTGTTTCTCCCCTTTTTTCCATCACAAGGAGTGCCATTAGATTAGTATTATGTGCAATCATGTACCTGACAACTTAAATCTCACATTCATTGCACTCCGTGCTCCTTAGGGTGAGTTTATGGCTAACCTATGTAAAAGAATGCTCTTCTCTCATGTAGAAATTGCTTTATGCAATACACAGGCTTTGCCAATGCACTGAGAAACAACTGAAGAGTGAGACCCTTGAGAGGATCCTTCATTGCCTTCCCAAACACCCTGGAAAGAACAATTTACTGGTTTCCTCAACGGTGCTGATACATTTCCTGCTCGATATTAAAGCTAACCAAGGGCCCAGCCCCTTACTTTCAATCAGGACAGCCTTAAGTCTGCAATAAGGAGAAAAGCAAGAAAAAGCTCAGGTATAAAAAGTGAGCCATATTAAATCGGTTCACAATTGAAATTTGTTTATGGTGACATAATCAGTGTAAATGGGGAAAACTATGAAGCTGCTGAGAGTGCAATTCAACAGCTTCCATTTGAAGAAAAAATCGCAAACGCGGAAATCTCATCCAAATAATTTCAACTGCACACATTTTAACTTTCTAGATGGAAAAATAATAAAAATCAGACCCTAATTCCAAAGGAATTCTTCCAAATACAAAGTTATAAAATAAATTATAATTAAGTCTCTACTGAATCAAGAATAATTGTAGCAACAAATCATGAGAAAGAAGAACAATAGGTTTTATGTCATAAAACTTACTTGATTTATAACAATGTAACACTCACGTAGCTACGATGGAATTCTACTCCCACTGGATTTGCATCGCACTTCTGCAAACTCACATGTGTAGACATACAAAATAGGAGGTGTTCTTGGACGGAAAGTACAGCTTTTCAGTTAGAGAAACTGTGGTTGTCCATAAAAACTGAAGAGCTTCAATGTGAAAAGGTTTATATAGCACAAAACCACACATCTGAATTTACCATGCTCTGAAGACCATCCATAAAATTCAATTTTACATTAAAAAAAGAAAAAATCCCAACTAATTAAGTCATTACGACATTTTCATGAAATGAAAAAGACTTGTGATAAGTACAGGGACTAAATTTCAGACTTAGCCTAAATCTGCCAAGGTGTCAGTGACAGTGGAATCCGTCCCAGAAAATCTCTTATGAGGGAACACAACGGGCTCCACCTTACATTTCATTTGTAACAAGAGCTGATTTCAGGGTATTCCACTCTGTTAACTTCTGAAAAATTACACATTTGGAGAAAAGTACTACATTAAAATTTAGCCTCCTCTTTTGTGTTTATATCAGTTCCTAAATATGAATTGAGGATGCACAAAAAGTATTCAAAGAATGAACATAATGAAACTGATGCATAGGGTGGGACTTCCCGCCTCACTAACAATGCTTGGCCGTGTTTTTGTGCAAAACATGCTTAAAACTGAAGGAGGAGAACCTGGGAAGTTTACATACCTGCAGGGTGGTCCTATCACGGCACACAGGTATTGCATTGCTGGGAGGATACCGGACTTCTTGCCAATCCCTCCCACAACTGGGTATCCTGGTACTCTCACTGCCACCATGTCCTTCCTGGTCTTGGAGCACAAACAGCAACTTGAACATATTCAGATCCTTGCTTTTGCTCTATATCTCAGAAGAAGAATCTGCAGAGACATTCAGAAATTTGTCAAAAAAGCAAAGAAGGCCTACCAAAAATCTGCTATATTTAATGTGTGTTTCCTGGTTAGAACTAGGTAATTGACATTACAAGTAATATTTGCCACCTCATCAAGGACAGTCAGCACCTGAAAATCAGCAGGGATAATTATCTAGCAAATAACAGTGCACTGAATGCAGGAGTGCAGGAGAATGAAAAGAAGGACAAAAAAGTCTTTCAAAACAAGTAACACTATTATCTTAAGATCTTCTTTGCTGCGTGGGAGATGACTATGGATTGAACTTTGACAAACACCCTGGGATTCACAGCTCATTCATCTTTTGTTGCCTTACATCATATTTGAGAACCAGGAATGTTTTATTTGCAATGTCTTCACTTGAGATCATCTGTCTGCATGTACCCCTGCAACACAGCTATTTCCAGGAGCTGCCAGCACTGTCTACAGATAACTCTTTCCGGACTAAGAAGAGTTTCCCATGTAGCACATCTTTTCTTTATAAATAATTTTTCAAAATTCATGGGAAAAAAAAACCCACACTACACACTGTGCAGACAGATTGCAATTAAGCCAGTGGGTGCAGATAAGGGCAACAACCAATTAATGATACAAAGTATCCAGGCACCAGGTTCCATATTTTCCCCTAAAAGAAGGAAAGAGAAAGGTTAAAAAGAAGACACATATAAACCATTACTCAAATGCACTTTATGCCTGCCCATTTATCCTAGTACGAGTAACTGTTGAAGGAGATAAAAGCAACATAATGTTTAGGCACGTTTTCTTCTTTGGCACAGGTGGCTGTTGGAAATTAACAAACCGGTCCAAGTTTTGCTGCCATTGTGGGGGTTCAATTCTGTCATTTTCCCTCTCCCTTAATAGCCACTTAAAAAAAATTAAACCACTAATTTTGAACTAACATACATCCATGAAACAAACTCTAGAGTTATGTCATTGGTAAACCACTCCAATTATCCCTGTGAAATAAGTTGTTAATTTTGTCCTGTCATCTTTGAAATATAATAAAAACATTTTTCTCAGAAAACATGCACATCCCTACATTCAGGAAAGCGAAGAGGGCAGTTCTTGGAAACTCTGACATTTGTGGGTTATATACAGGTAGATCCAACAAAAATCAAAGACACGTCTAAACACAACAATCTGTCTGCTTCTTACAGAGCAACTTTTGGGATGACAACAAACAGTGGGAAAGAGAGGTGGCAGAAGTACAACCTATCAGCAAAGATACAGCTGATCAGAGGTACATAGAATCATTAGAATTGGAAGGGACCTTAAAGATCATTGAGTTCCGACCTCCCAACTAGACCAGGTTGCTCAAAGCCCCATCCAGCCTGGTCTTGAACACTTCCAGGGATGGGGCACCCACAACTTCTCTGGGCAACCTCTTCCAGTGCCTGACCAGCCTCACAGGAAAGAATTTCTTTTAGTATCTAATCTAAATCTTACCTCTTTCAATTAGTGACATCAGACTGTGAACACCGTCACAAACAAATGGATATGACTTAACTGTTTGAGAATCAGAAGTGAGATGACACCATTTTGGAAGATGACAGCTACTTCTAAGGAGGGAAGTCTGGAGTTTAGGTCTGACTACAGCACCGTTGCTTGGAAAACAAGTGGTAAATTTCCTTTAAACCATTCAAGTTTCTTCCAATTGCCAGAGTCAACTGGAAGTTTCACAAGGAAAGATTTTCCAGTGCCATTGACATCAGAGACCAACTTTATAATGCTCAAATAAGAGTGGTGATGAGCAGGCTGTAAAACCTGAGAAAGGATTAGATAAGCCAGTCTTGTGTGACTAATAGCAAAACTTCCTTTAATTCAGTGCCAAAAGCAAGACAATCTGAGGAACAGCAGAGTCAGGAATATCACAAGAAACAACATTTCCAGAAGGAAAATAGACCCTCTACGTCTCATTAAAACCCAACGTATACAAAGAAAGTATTACAGCATTATTCCCTAAAAGAGCACCTAAGACTCCAGACCGTCATTTGCTTCTAAATGGTTTTACCTCTTTGGTCCTCTGGGACTTCTCCACCTATTGATAAATGAAACTGGTCTGACTACTCTGGCATCTTGGCATGTAGTCATTTAAAACAGAGACACTTTCTAACTTGTGCAAAATTGAAACATTTGTTTGAGAATAATTAGTGCATTAGCCCAACAATGCTTGGCAGACTTTTCTAATTAGTTGAGAAAAATGATTGAGGCAGGCAAGCAAGCATGCAGACTTTGTCAGGCATTCTGTGAAAATAATTTGGACCACACACTTGGCTGCAGAGCCAGATAACGTATGTCATTCTTTGCTATCTTAACAGGTAGGATTAAAAAAAAAACAAACCAAAAAACCAACAAGAACAAGAAACAACCATCTGGTGCATGAAAACTGAATTGAGAGGACTTTTCACATTTCCTACTGCAGCTCTTCTGTGTAAGTCACAATGATCAAGTCACACCATGTTGGGCCCCAGTAAATTACTGATTTTCTTTTGTATTTCCTATTGTACAGTCAGAATCAGAGCTGAAAATATTCATTGTGAGTCACAGGCTATGCAGGTCCCAGAACAATATTTGCAGAATATTCATGCTGGGATAACTAACTGTGCTTTCGTTCTCCAGGGATGCTTTAACGTGCAGAATATGTTCAAGGCAAACTGGGATCAGAATAATATCAGATCTCCAGATGCTTTCATAGACTGCACAACTTCCAGACACGTTTCCATTCTGAGGTCCTTCCAGAAATTAGTCTATTAGCAAATGAAGATGAAACTCAAGATGCCATGTAGCAAACCAAACTTCACAGAATTTAATATATATTTTTAATAAATTTAATAAATATATTAAATATATTTATATTTAATAAAAATAAATATGACAATATAACTATTTGCTGCTTGATGGTTAGCATTCATATGTTAGTGCAGCTAAATTAGGCATATGATATAATTATAAGCTTTTTGATATCCAGACATACAAAGAAATTCTAATCCCTGTATTTTACATTCTTTCAGTTTAGGGAGCAATCAAGGGAAAGCAAATTTCATTTCAAGTTTTAAAAGTTGATTCTACATGAACTTATAAAACAAATCAGCTGGTCAAACCATTAGACGTAAATGGATATATTGCAATTTATAAACTTACATTTACAAAATAATTACATTTGCCAACAACATTTACATATTTCCCATGTCTGCAGCCTTTAAGTGGTAGCCGTTTGGCCTGTTATGCTTAGATAACCACCTGGAACTCCTTCCTGGGAAAGTTCCCAAGTCTAGACACTAGAAATCACATATGTTTCCAGTTATAAGAAACTATTACTATAAGGGCAACGTAAATCTCTTACATCAACAATCAGTTGCCAATTATATCACATTCCTCAATAAGCCTTCTTACTATAACTAATTTATGGAATGCTTGGCTTAGAAAAATCAATAAAATTAAGAGAAAGGGAGAGGTAAAAATATCAGACCTTGACATCAGGGTGAACATTTGAACCTAAATATTAGTTTGGTGAGGGAAAAAAGTTGCAATGACGTGGATCAACAGAACTCTACATTGTACAATATAAGCTTCGTTGTGCAAACAAGGATGTATTCATCACACTCATTCCCGCATCACATGTACAAGATTCTGTGAAAAAGATCTAACAAAGATATTTAGTGTTTTCTTCTCTTGCTATACTGCAGATCCAGTACACAGGATGCCAAAACTGCAGTAAGGCTTTTTGAACAGTGCAACAAAATCCAGTAGGTTGTGTTCCACCTTCTGTTGATAACTTTAAATGTTTTTTTTTGCTGCATGATTGTAAACAGCAACAATCTAAAAATCAGCTATTTTTAGGAAGTTCTAGAGAACAAAGATGATTTCAAATGAGACTGGTGGGAAAAGAGTCTTTAACAAAACCAAACTCTATATAAGGAAAAAATCACATTTTATACATACAAAGAAAGAGAAATCACCCCTAAAAGGACTAGTGAAAACACTTGAAAGTCATGTAAACTAGTAGAGCAGTTTTCTTTGCATTTTCCACTGAGTGGATTGATTATATTCATCAGCTTTTTATAACCAAGGAATATTAGCTTAATGATTATGGCTATAACTATACTAATTTAAGTACAATAGAACTCTCCATGTTAAGTGTTTAATTAGAAACACTATAATTTCCAGTTTAAAATTGTAAATTTGTTCTGAAAATGATCATTCCCCTGAGGTGGTAAAACTTATCCAGCAACAGAAGGATCATAATTTTTGCTTCCAGGACTGGTGACTTCTGAAGACCATAGCATCTCTTTCACAGGCAAATCACCCTTTTCAGGTTATCAGTTTTCAAACACGTTGATCTGTTTTGTTGGCAATAACTCATAAAGCAAGCATTCAATGCAATGCATTAAACAATGCTCTATTTTAACTTGTTACTTGAAATTATGTTTTGTTCTCACTAGTAAAGTCAACAAAGAATTTCTGTATAGTCTATAAATTCTGAAAGGAAATTCCCAGGTCCAGCCCAGACATTTTCATGACAATATTAGTTTCAGCTTGAAGTCTAGTAGAGCTTTGGTGTAAAAATGAGTAAGAGCTTCAAGTTCCTTCTTCGCTGGTTTCAGATTCTTTTGGTTAAGAGTTGAACAATGGTTTTTTTCTGAAATATTCCCCTTTGTACAAATAACCAATATTCAAAAATAGGTCTAACTACATAAAACAGGGAATTAGTGCAATCACCTTGGATGGGGGAAGACGAGGCTTAGCTACTGACTGAATTGATATTTACAGAGTGGAACATCCTAGCAGAACACAGAAAACCAGGCTCAGACTGCATCAGCCAGTAAGTAGGATGCTTAAGCCACCTGGCTGTGCAACAGACATCCATGCGAGAACCCTAGTCAACAGGACACAAGCTATCACATCCAAAAATCTCAGTTTTTCAACTGAAACAATTTTCCAATACCTTTATCCTACCAAAGTTTGGAACAAATTAATTTCTGATATTTAGAAACCTGCAGAAGACAAACACAAACCTTCTCTTAGAGCTTTCCTACTGCTAGAGATACACTCTGGCAAATAACAAGCTCAGTAATTTCTGATTCATCATGCTGTTCTGTTATAAAGGACTGCATTTTAGAATCACTTCCACAGTCCAAAGACATAGATGTCAGAGTGTAGACTTTTCGTTGAAGGAAAAACATGATAAATTTAAAAACTTGAACAGTTATTTGAAATCTAAATAAGACTATTCCTGTGTTTTCCTCTATACCTCTGCTGCTGTAGTACCTCAGTATAAAATAAAATAATGACAGCAAAACTTTATAAAGCTGTTTCCTGAAATTACCAGACAAAAGTTTAATATGTGATTGTATTTAAGTTCAACAAATTCCTGGCATTTCCATGACTCTACAACATTCTAGGAAATATCTAGATATATATATATCTAATATTCTAGGAAATATGAGGAATATCTTTCATTATAGGACTTTTCACAAGTTAATTTTGGCATAGGAGACTCAACATCGGTCTCTATTTTTCCGTATTTGAGGTCTTTAAACTTCAGAGCACAGAGGTGGCAGCACATACATTTCTTTTGGAAGGCCCATCAATAGTAAAACATGGAGAGCAGCTATCCCCTTTCATTCCTCAGAACTGATCTACATTCCAAAGAATTCCAAACAGCTCAAATGTTGCTGAGACTACAATAATGATATAGTGAGATACATTTCAGTCTGGAGAAGAGAAGGCTCTGGGGTGACCTTATAGCAGCCTGCCAGTACCTGAAGGGAGCCTGCAGGAGAGCTGAAGAGGGACTCTTTGTCAGGAAGTATAGTGATAGGACAAGGGCTAACGGTTTTAAATTGGAAGAGGGGAGATTTAAATTAGACATTAGGAAAAATTCTTTACTGTGAGAGTGGTGAGGCACTGGAACAGGTTGCTCAAAGAAGTTGTGAATGTCCCATCCCAGACTAGATGGGGCTTTGAGTAACGTGGTCTAGTGGAAGGTGTCCCTGCCCATGGCAGGGGTGTTGAAACTCAGTGATCTTTAATGTCACTTCCAACCCAAACAATTAAACTTGGTCCTCCATTCTTCCTTTTCAAAAGGAGTATGTTGCCTTCCATGTTGATATATTTAATTGCACAAGTCAGTGTCTCATCTAAAGATTAGCTAAGAATCCCTAGGAAAACATAGATGCAAATGAATCATGCCAAACAAATTAGTGTTTTCCCCAAACAAAGGACAATATAAAAAGCCACAGCCTCTCAGTATTATTGTCAGATTAAATTAGATATAATTACAATGAAAACAATTATCAGAATGATAATTTCATGGACAGCACAGTAATTCATCTCTTCTCATTTCTTAATTACTTACCTTATAACACTAAGTTTGATTATTGTTTACCTTTAATCAATTCCTGATAATAACATTGTGTGAGTCAGAGGTACTTTAAGGTGGTTTTATTGATATCTTCAAAGAGTAAAGACTCCATACTGAAAAAACAGGAAAATTCATGTTTGGCCTGGAAAAAGAATAATTTGGATTTAGATTAATCATTCAAAAGTAAAAAACCACCTGTTTTTTTATCTTCTTAATAGCTTCATATGCCTGAGAGTTTTGCATTAGTAGGGCTTACTTCTGTGAAGAACTTAAAACTTTATATACTTTGAGTCATTCCAATTCCCTTTTCTCAGGTTTGGGTTCTAAAGGATATCCCCTAAACATCCAAACAAAACCCAATTTTGTGAAGAGTTGCCTGGTACCTCAATTTCTTCTGTTGTTTCTTCATTTTTGTTTTTGTTGTTTGAGTTTTTTTTTCTCCCCTCATGTGTATATAGCACTTAATACTAATAAAAAATCAGTGACTTCCAGTTAAATACAGTCTTCCCACCTACTAGAGTTACTTTTGAAAGTACACAGGTATGTAAAAATACAGATCAGTACCTGGTTGGATTTTCAAAAATACATAGTGATTTAGTTACTCGTTATGACACATTTCAACTTAAGCTAGACAGTTGAGGTGGATGGACCCTTCAAAAAATCCTAGAAGATGCCTGCTTGAATGTAGGAATTTTAATCTTGATGTTTCCTGCCCCGAGTGCTTGACTTTACATGCAACCTTGAGAAACATTAATAATTTTTGAGCATTTAAATTTTTAAGTCTACTGTACAGATTACATATACTGTATTACTGCTGTACTATCTACATGCAGTTGATTATTTTTTAGAGTATATGAAGAATTAGATCATGACATATAAATACAGCGCCAAAGTCTCAAAAGCTTTCATCGACTTGACAAAAAGAACTGTTGAAGGCAGTCAGACCAACAATCCTTAAATTAAAATTCACAAATAGGCAATGACATAGTACATGTTATCAACTGTATAAGGCAATACACTCAACTGGGTCAAGTAATCTATGGATTAAGGATTCCTAAATGCTGTATATCATAACGACAGAAATAAACAATGTATGACACAGCTATAATTGCAGCAACATTTTCCAACACATAACAGTGTCCAACTGGGCATGAATAGAAAGAACTTTTTCTTTTTTTCCCAGGATGTCCGAGACATTAATAATTGACATCAGTTTGTCTCATATATTGAAGAATTACAAGCAATCCCATATTTAGTCTTTGAGATGCCAGCATTACAAGGCCTATTGTGACAGCTCAAATGCAGATCTCTGAGCACAGTCTATGAGAGCTTGTGATCTAAGCATGTTACATCGATACAAATGCCATGAGTTCTTGCTTGTGGATGCAAGCAATAGGGAAGAAAATTTGAGAGTAAGAGATGGTGGCAATGTGTTACTCAAGGAACAGGACCTCCTGATTACACAGTGAAACTACACAAAGGTATTGTGAAATGCACAAAGGTATTGTGGAAATGCAGGATGATTTTTCTTTTCCTGAAGCGGGTTCCATTCCCCATTACATCTGTTATTGAACAATTTTATTTCTTGCTTTATTCTCAGGAGTAGAGCTCATAATCTTGTTGAAAAAACCCAATACAATAAAAAAGAGCTAAAAAAATGCGAAAACAAATAACAAAAATTGTTTTACCTTCTTGGCTTTCAGAGTGGTGAGGGCAATCAGTAACCCTGGCATCCTGTCAAACACTTCTAAAACTAATATTGAAAGAAAACAGCATAAGTAATAGACAACAGCTAAGGCAGGGTATGGAAATACAGTAACAAAGTTCTCCTACTCACACTGGTCATTATAATGTCACTGCCACACAAAGCTTTTCCAGGTAGTTCTGGATGACAAGAGTAATACTTCGTTCTGTGCTTCAGGCCACAGCTATGAAAAACTGGAAGTACTCAAAACCTCCTTTCAAGAGTTTAGAGGAATGGAGAGCCATGCAAAGCTGAAGGATAATGTAGGGACAGAACTCTTTAGCCAGATACTTCTTTTAAGGTTTCCATAAACATCCAGACCCTTCAAGCTGCTGGCAACCATCTCAAGACTGAGATCACAGGGCCTCTTATCCCACTATCTACCCTCTTCTTGCTTCCTATATATCCCCCTAACTTACAGCATCCTTGGACTTCAACTAAGCCAAGGATCCCACATGATTTGTCTCCTTTTCCTCTGTGTTCATTCATCAGGAGCTGTGGATGATTACAAAATAAACGTCATCCCCATGCCCCATGAGTACATGCAATAGGAATGGTGGTAGGTGTGGTTTCGTACAGTTTGTCATATGAGGAGGCAAAGGTGGTTGGAAAAGAGAAGGGGGAAAAGACAAGAAAAGGTGTTGGAGCTGAACAGCCCTGATGTTGGAAACAAAACCCGTCTTCTCATTTAGGGGGTTACTTTGCTCACTGCATCTCTAGAAATTAAGACACAAACCTACAGCAGGAAGAAGTTACACAAATTCAATAGACGTCCCCTCTCTCCCTTTATCAGTCAATTATCAGTTAATAGCAGTTCCAAACTGACATCTGAAGACAAGTAAGGTTTGAATGTTATTTTTCAGAACTAATTGTTATATTCAAGACACAAATAATAATAACAACAATAACAATAATAGCACTAATAATAACAATAATAATAATGACAACATCATAATTCTATTAAAAAACCCCAATTACAATTCTACAATTTTTTCTACAAGCAAAATGCAGAAGAGATAAATGCATTGTGGAACTTCCTGCAGACCTGAGCTACTTTTAATTTGATCATATTTTTACACTGTGCCTTGAAGAGGAAGCATTGATATGATTCCTGTATCTAACTCACATTGGAAGGCTGGGGGAAGGTGGTTGTTTTGATTTTCTCAACCCACAGAAATGCAATATTTAGTAACAATTGGCATGTGACAATTGCCTTGGCAGTATTTCCAGAAACCACAAACGTGCCCATACCCTACCTATGGTGTTGTACAACACACACGGCTCTTTATCTTCATGACTTCAAAGAGAACTGTAAAGACTGATCCTGTGCCCAGTGGAGGCAGCAAGGGTTTTGC
This sequence comes from Pedionomus torquatus, assembly GCA_013398155.1. NCBI lineage: Eukaryota > Metazoa > Chordata > Aves > Charadriiformes > Pedionomidae > Pedionomus > Pedionomus torquatus. The sequence continues at coordinate 384,356 of VZRU01004963.1, read as the reverse complement.
CACTGAATTACATGTGGTAGAACCATTAATTGGGTCACCTGCAAGAGAGAGGATATAAGCTGTTAAAAAGAAAAGTGGGATGAAATGAAAACACAGCACTGATGTAACAGAAACCATAATACAATCAGGGACAATTTGTGACCTAAATGAGAAACAGAGACAAGGACATAAATTTTCAAAGTGCTATATAAAACATTAGATGCACACCTTCTTAAACATGATGGTATTTGTGTCTATAATTTGGCCGGAGGTGCACGAAATGACCTATCATTAAATATTTATGAAAGTACATTTTTCAAGTTCCCAGCAAGGGAAGAAGAGGAGTCCAGATTATGTGGCCTGGGGTGAAATGAGCCATTCATCAATAAATGCAGCAGCAAAAGGGATGAAGCTAGTCAGAACAGGGCATAACTGGCAAGTAAAAAGATAGAAAAAGGCAGAAAGGTGGTGGTAAGGATGAAAAGTTAATTAAAGACTGTAAAAAAGGAAAGTACTCTTCAACAGCAGTGACACATTAACACACATTTCCAGAACGGATGGACTCAAGGATCAGATGAGGCTCAAGGAGCAGCTGCGTGTGTGTGTTACTGACAAAACAGTCAGACTTCATAGAGATGACAAATTAATATTTTGTCTCAATATGAACAGGGATGAACAGATGAGTGATTCCTAAAATAGGACTGTATCTTCCTGGAGAAGAAACTGAAATTCTATGGGAACTTTGACTCAGTTGCAGATGCCGTTCTATTCTAAGAAACAATATGACACCCTAAATTCTCAACAAGAAAGAAGTTACCTTCCAGACTTGTCAGAAATTAAGGTGCAGAAGGAAACATATTAACCTTTCTGTTTAGACATAGACACACCTTGGATGACAGCAGTAGTAAAGCATGGAGAAGGTCCTATTTCCAATAGCTGTATCCCAACTGAACACAGACTCATCGCACTTACTTCAGAGATTGGCTCTGTCACAGCAAGGAAAACAAAACCCTACTTTTTGGACAGAAATAAAATGTTATTGAAAAATATAAAGTCCAACTCTTCCATTTTTCCATGACCTGCAAGCCAACCTCAGCCCCTAGGCTACTAAGACTCTCACCCCTGAGGCACTCTTGTAGCTCTTCAGCAATGCTCATCAAGCCACCAGAATATGTAATTGAATGAAGTGAAAAATGCCCCGTCCCACAGAATGCAGTAGGAGCTGAGAACAGACAAACTCCAACTCGCTAACGTGGCAGGAAGGGGACTTCAAACCACTCTCAGTCGATGAAATAAGCATCCAGAGACCACCATCACCCAAGGCTTGGGCTCTGCACTGATTTCACGAAGTGGCACAAAGCTTTCTGAGTAGCTGAGATGTGTCGTATCTTCCACAGAGAATAAAGAGGCCAGGCAGACCCTTTTAACCGGCACAGTTCAATTTTGACAGCAGGTGACCGGGCCACACACATAGAGGAGAGGAAAGGGGAAAACTAATGGGCAACAGCAAACCATGCCCACATCCTAACAGTAAGAGAAGCTGAACTCCAGAGATGGATCGATTTTCATGTGCCTTAGTCTGGCAGCTGGCAAAAAAGCAGTGCTCTGAACAAGAAGCCCCAAAATGGGTGCCACTTAGTAAAAAAGCAGATAGTGAACTAATACAACTGACCTTTGTTGACAAGTGGGGTCAGACAGAGTTTAATAAAAGATGAGATCACAAACGTCCTGGAGAAATGGCCCGATAAAATTAGCTTCAAATGGTTTAAGAAAGCAAATGTTCTCACAAACATAATAAGATTGTTATTATTTCATTTCTTTTTATGTAGACAATTGTCTGAACAGGCAAAAGTAAAGTTATGAGCATAATGCTCAGTTTCAAAAGTTTTATGAATTTACTATAACAATAATGAGACATGGAAGATAAAATGGCATTCATCTTTAATTGGAATTGGTGGAAGGAAAGAAAGCAAGCTGTGTCCAACTGCTAAATACATAGACAGTTCAAAGGAAATCTAAATGTGCATTCAGTAAAGGGAAAAAAAAAAAAAAAAAGCATTTAAGGACTACAGAGAGCTCAGAGAATAAAATTTTCCAGTTGCTGAGGAAGTCTGAGATGGGACCTCATGCCAAATACAGCTATTTCTTCCTCGACACCAGCCTCCCTGCTTCCCCTGGCATCAGCTGGAACTGTTGCTCTGCTACCTGACAGCAAAGACAAAACTTGGGCAACTGACCCTGAAGTTCTCCCAAAACTCCTCCTGAGCCCCCAAGGTGACTTTCTGAAAATGAAATGCAATCCATACTTGTATATGAAAAGCAGAAAGATGGTGGTGTTTTTAGAACACCCTATGGAACATTGCAAAGCAAGAAGGGGAAATCATGGGGGACAATTAGATTTCATTAGGTTTAATTTTGATATCAAAATATAGACTTACATTGTCACCAACAACAAGAGGTACGAATCTGGGAGAACATGCAAGCAAATGTTTTTTACACCATATTGAATCTTCTAATGCTCTTTTCAATTTTTTTCGTTGTAGCGCAGAAAAGTCCACAGACTCCAATGGAGGATAGGTTCACCTTTCAGGTTATGGTAAATGGAAAAAAATAAGGCACCCTGTTTCAAACACCCTATTAGTCTAAGAAAGAAGACAAAGAGGCAAACAACAGGAGCACAAAAAGATGCACTGAGCAGAATAACGCCCCCAGAATAATTCAGTACATTGCACCTCTCCCCTTCCAGGGATAAAGCCTAGGAAATCCCAACTTCCAACTGAGGAAACTGCCACTTTCACTAGATCAAACAGGCAGTCTCGACATGCTCTGTATATTATTCATAGTCAGATTAGAAAATTCCTGGGAAGAGATATATAGAATTTGCTCATGAGATCCCTTGGAGACTTGGGTGCTGACTGAAGGATAACCTAGCACAGAGCACTCAGCATTGGCACGTACACTGGCAGACTAAATTGGGTGTAAAAGCAAGTGACAGGAAGCGAAAGGACCTCACTCGAATGTGCTTTGTCAGGTTAAGGCTCAGATGTGAATTCATACAGTTCTGAGACAGGAGTGCAAACATCTGTTAGACACAAAGGGCTCAACTCACTGATGAGAGGAAGTTTCTTTAGAGTACTCCAAGAGTGTGAAACAGTTTTCAGACAAGCTTTAACTCATCTAGGAGAATTCCCTGAGGGTGGAGAAACCATCACATGACATGTCATGGTATTAGATGAGCAATTTGCTAGTCCTTGTCTGGTATACAGGAGGGTATGGCAAGAGTCAACACTTCAGTACTTGAACAGTATCTCAAACAGCTAGAAATATATTAGAGCCATTTTTAATTAGCTCTATTTTTCTACCAGGATGAGGCTTGGCCTGTATTTACTGGAGTATAAAATGGATTACAACTTTTTTTTTTTTCCTTTCTAAACTTGTATGTGCTAGGGGGTCCAGACTGGAGATAAAATAGATATCGAAGTAGTACACCACAGGCATGTTCTTTAGATAGGCTGCACCTATTATCCACAGGAATTTGTTAACATTTCAAAGCTCAGGATGGGGCCTGTAAGAATTCCTTGACATCTGGATAAGTCTGAGAGTCCTAACGTCACTGAGGTCTCAGCCACTGGGATTTTCACAAAGCAGCTGCAAAATTTTGTCTGGCTGCTCTCCAGCTACTGAGACTCCAAGGACTGTGTCTGGCAGGACAGAAGAGGCGATGTATCTTCACAAAAATGTGCTGTAATTATGAGAAATCACTCATAAGGTACCAACATAAGAGAAACAAGGGGAGACTTGCAGGACTACAGTGAGTTCCAGGACCATATGAAGACAGTCACCAGCATAAGAAATGAGCTTCAGAATTAGTACAGACCATAACCCAAAGTAGTCAGATTATAGCAGGAAAAGGGTAATTTCAGCTGCCACAATGAACTTCGTAACAGCTCTCAGGTTATAATCACAGAGGATGGGTGAACAGCTTTTTGGTATCAGCCATTACATACATCTCTCCAGATGAAGAGTTTCTCATCTCGGCGTTCCTGCTCCAGGGATACACGCCAATAAGTTGTGGCAAACATTTTCATATTTCATCTTGCTTTAAGCACACCTGAAAGGCCAGTAAAGCTAAAATTAAAAACAAAGAATATAGAAACAATCATTCTTACTTTAAAATTTACCTGCCAGATCTGTGTCTAAAGCTAATGTGTACAAAATATCTGTTTAATCTTTGGCATTAAAAACTCTTCTGCAAATTTTAATTCCTACCATTTGAAAAATAAGTGACAGGGGATCAGACACTTTAATTTACCCATGAATGCAGTAATGGGTAGCGACATGAAGTAATTTATCTCAAGCTTAATTCTAGGGGAAATATTTACATTGAAAAGAACAAAACCCATAAATCTTAAATTACTAATATTTACTAGTGGCGCAATATAATTTAAGAATGTTTAAAAAATAGTCTGAAAAATATCTGGACTGCTAAGAGGAATTCAAAACATTTTTTCAAAGAAACACAGGCTCAATTGTAACTTGCAATACAAAAATATTGGCTGAACAAGTCACTAGTAAAATACATAAAGGATAAAATACCCTGTCAGCCTTGCTCTAATATCAAAGCATGATATTACCTTCATCAAAGGGGGGGGGAAGTTTCTAATGTTTGGCTTGTGCTATTGCAGCCCTTCTTGGGGCATCTCTCCATTGCTAACAGATTTCTGCTGTCTCAGCCTGAGCAGGCTTCCGTGCANTCCCCACGCAATCATTGGAGGCTGGACCTCCAGAAGACACGGACCATCATGGGACAGCAGACACCTCACACCTTTTCAGTGCCAACCCTTGAGGGGGGATTTTTTTGGAAAATGGTGGCACTGGTTTTTGCCTCTAAGATTGGCAGTTAAATGGAGTTGGTGCTGCCCCGACATATTTGCTTTTAAAATCACCGTTACCAACATAAGGAGCAGGTTCGCATACTTAGTTCCATTTAATTTCATGTTTCCATACATGCTCTTTTCTTCTACCACTGTGAATAATTCCATCCTTGAGCATATTCTTGCCAAGATACTGTTTTTATCTTGTTGGTCATCTCCTTTTGTCCAGGGAATGTAGCAGGAAGTTTCTAATGTTTGGCTTGTGCTATTGCAGCCCTTCTTGGGGCATCTCTCCATTGCTAACAGATTTCTGCTGTCTCAGCCTGAGCAGGCTTCCGTGCAGGCCATAGGAAGAAAAGACAACAAGGACAGTGGAGGGAAACACTACCGCTTGCAATAGAAGTAGCAGAAGAAAACTTCTTGACAATATGAACTGATCTCCTTGTATTTGGTGGGAAAATGCTCCTACAAAACGAGCAAATCAATATCTGCTTCAATGAGCCTTGGCAAATGCGTAACATGAGATATGTTTTAGAAACACAGACCATCTGATAAGTACACCTTTAAGTCACCAGGGTCTATTGATTTCTTGTTAGAACCTTAGTTCTGCAGGTGTAATGGAACAGTAGTAACCTGCATTTCCTCAAAAGACTGATGCTAAAAATTAGATCCTTTTGTGAAGGATCTGGACTTGGCCAACCCCTGCAACACATGGCATGGCTGAAATACTGCTTATTGGTTGGTTGACTTTTGCCAATATCACGCAATGCAAGTATTTTCTAACCATGTCTAATTTGTGCTATTTTCAAAAGACCCCTTGCTTCAATGAAAATGGAGACAGATTAAAATAAAGCAGAATAATAATAAGTTGAAACTTTCCTTGAATGTTATTCTGATCCTTGCTATTTAACCCAATGGTTAGGACAGACGTTCCAATTTTCCCAGGAAACACCTTTTGCATGTGCCTGTTTTATTGTGTGTTGGGTTTGGGGCTTTGAGGGCTTTGTTTGTTTGTTTCCAAAGAAGTTTTACCTTAAGAGCCAATCTGGTTGGTTCTCTATTCCAGAAAGGTACAGCACAAGATAGAACTAACTTTATTAATAGTGCTACAGCAGTTCAATCGTATTGTAGGATGCAGACAAGAGATGTCATAACAGTCCTCAGAGGCAGTTTATGAAAGTATCATTTCATCTTGCATACGTTAAACATCAGCTACTGAACATCAGTTCATGCTAATTTCAACTTAATTGGAATCACAATGCAGATGCCATCTCCTTTACCTTGCTACAGGCCTTCTAATGGCAAAATGAATGCTGCATTTTGATTAAGCAACTACACCACTGGAGAAGAACCAATACAAACAGGTTCTGCTCTGCCCAGAGCTCTGCATGGGTAACTCCCTGGTGAAGATAACAAGGGCTGTAATTACCTGGCAGATGATGAATTTTGGCTCAATGGACCATCCCTCCAAGTTTTTACATATAACTGGACAGTTTTCCATATAAGTGGAATCAGGATTAAAGCAAACCGGAACATCTTCATCATTCACATTGCAATTTTCTTGGGTTTTTTTTCTATTTAGGTGTGGAGCTGGTGCAGCACATCAAGGTCAATTCACACAACTGGAATTCAAAGGAAAATATTCTAAAATATTCTGGTGGTATTAAAAATCAGCATTGATTCATAATTCACTTAAGTAAATATCAGTTTACAAATAAAAATATAATTAACACCTCTAATTACAAAATTTATGAACTATATGTATGAAGTGTATGAAGTGTGGTTAGAATTTTTCTATGTTTTAATAATATATTTCTTAGACTGTATAAACTCTCACGTCCAGGAAAGCTGAAAATATTGCACATAAAATGAGAATAACAGATTAAGAGCGGCTGAAAAATCGGGCTCAAATGCTAATTTAATATCAACTATAATATCACAGAATAGCATCAAATTCCATTTCCCTTTATGTAAATAAGCCTGCAGAAAGAGACACTAAAAATGCATCACTGAACAATCTGCATATATTGCACAAGTCAGTCAGCAATAAAACAAGACCAATATTGGTTAATAATAATAATAATGGACAGGAGCTGACCTATCAGGGTTTGCCTTAGGAAAATTTACAATCAACTTAAGCCAGATCATTCTGGTTTCCTTCTCCAGTACCGATGTACGAATACTGTGAACTGTCCTGCAGACACAGCAAATGGCAACAGCAATAGTGCTGACCTCCTGCTGCCCACCCCAGCTGATTAAAAACTCCTAAAAGAGAAAATTCAAACAATCCCCAGAAATTTCCGGGCACATTTTCTGTGATCAGGCCTTTTGCCCTGGTGGTGGTTGCCTTTTGTGATTTTTAAGGCCTGAGAATTAGTGCAAATCACTGTGTTTGTGACCTGACACAAGTGTTTATGACCAACTTCAAATCAGTGAAAATCTTCAGGAGTTACACTGCTGTCTGAAAGAGTAGGAATGCAAAGATAAAAGGAAGGATGCTTTATGGTTTGTTAATAACTATGATCTAATATTTAATCCCTTATAACACAGTCATATGCTGTAGCCACCCTTTCACAGCCTACTTGTCAAAGAAACTAAGTGTTAACAATAAACTATTTTACTATTGCCTCTGGTTTAAACCATTACTGGGAAGCAGATGGAAGCTTCTAATTTTTTCCTTTTCACAAATTATAAAATCTGAAAATTATTACAGTTCAAATTTACAAGTTTCTACTGTGTCTAGTTTATGTACATTTAAATCCTAGTTTATTGGGCCTTAATTAAATACATATAAGGAGCCTCAGTTTGAAACTTTCATTAATCCCCTCATTATTTTCTCTTCACAGTCCTTTTCTGATTTCCCATTTCAAATTGTTTCCTTTGTAAGCATTCTAAAACTAGTTTTTACTATTCTTACTTAAAACTAATAAAGAACATTTCTCACTGCAAGCACTTTAAGATATTTTCTTCTAACAGAGCTCCTTTGCGAGTACCATTTTTAAGTACACAAGATCTAAAGTGAAGGGCAAGACAGAGCTTGTTATATACCATTAAAGAAAATTACATCAGAAGCAGAAAAGACCTCAGATGGGCAGGGAGGTGGCTTTTTTTGTTTGTTTGGAGAAGGATATTAGTTTCTTAGCTATAAAAATAATTTTAAAATCAGTCATAAACCACGGATATAATGTAGTTCAAATTCAACAGATACCTTTGGCTGAAGAAAAAGACTCAGAAATGGCATAATCATTATTTCTGAAACACTTACATTCTTTCAGGCTAGACTGACAAATAGATGTTGGTCCCTCTTGTGTAACAGAGGGCATTCCTGCACTCTGCGCTGCTTGCCCAGACACTCCAGGGGCATCTCTAAGCAGGGACATACTGTGTGCCAGGGTACACATCCATGCACATCCTGCCATTTGTCCTCTTACGGATGATTTACTTGCCATGACAAAGCTTACTTACCAGGTCAGAGCCAAAATGAGGTGGTGGACACTCATTGTTTTCTTACTCCAGCCTTAACTGTCCCTTCAGATCTGCTAGCAAAACTGCTCACGTACTAAACTTACTAAACAATTTAAATAACATGTTTTTGCCATCCATTTACTTTGTCAGAAATGGACTGGGGAGTGGCTACATGAGGAGCTCCTCCAGCAGCTCTCAAAAGGAGATAATATTCAAACAGGAGAAAGAGATACAGCAGCTGGAAGTGATAACCTCTTCAGCCAGCAGAGCTGCAACTACAAAGAGGATGTTCACCTACAGATTAGGTACCACGGCAGAGATCAGTGCCTAGGGGAGTGCTCTTGGAGATGCACACTCTATTTGCGAGCCTTGTCCTAATGAATGCATATTTTATTTTCTGAAATAGCAACAGCTAAGTTTAGCAAATCTGTACGTCACAACTATTTTTTTCTTGCATCTCATGGAATTGTTTTTTAAGCTGGAGATGATGAGTTACATCATGAATTAAAGCATTCTTCTATTCCTAAATTATCTATAAACAGACTGATTTTTATAAACTTATGGATTATTCATGCATAAAAATCCTGTATTCAAATATATTACTGCCTACAGTCTGTTTGTTTACTACATGCTGCTCTTACAGCTTCAACTATTTATGTCATATACAATTGTAAATCACATGGTATTGTTTCTGATCCAGGGCTGGATGACTGAAAGTGTTATAAAGGAGAAGAAAAATGAGAGATTTTATAACTAAGATGAAACACTTTCAGAATCTACCTATCAAAGAAACTGTAAGCTTAAAGTCTCATACATGCAAATGTGGCTCAAGAGAAAGACTAAGGTAGAGTAAGAAATCCTCAGTCATTCAGACAGCATAATATTTACATTTTTGCAGTACTCATTTCAGTCCATCTATTTTCCTTCTTCCTAACAATGAACACATATTTTGAAGCAAGCATAGTAAAACCTAGGTCCCTAGAGCTCAAATTTAAACCCTTTACAAACAACAAAAATAAAATGGAGACAGAAATGGGAAAACTGCAATCTGTTCTTGGTTTGTAGAAGCTTCTGTTCAATTCATTTACTGAACAGTGAATCTTCTGCACTACAGCATTAATGAGAACAGATACAAAAAGCTTTCAAACATAAACAAAGGAATGGCTGCTACTTTAGGGTATTTTCAAGCATTTTCCAGAGATTAACGTATGAGGCAGATGCTAGTATACCAGCACACAATGCTTTAATTTAGTTCAGCATCTCTGCAGGCAGCGGCTTCTCTATTACGGTTAGTTCCCAGAACACAAGAGAATCTTATTGCAGGGCACTTTTAGATTAAAATCCCCAAATAAGCTGTTAGACTTTACACACATCGATCTTTTGTAAGTACAATAAGGCAGATTTAATTGGTTTTACTTTCATTTTATAACAAATGTTATTATCTATTATATAAGCAAGCTATTTAAAAAAAGACCAATGAAAAGGATTAGAAACCAATTCTGCAAACGATAAAGTAGGGGCAGAGAGTTATTATGGAGGAATGTCAGCAAGTGCATAGCTAAAGTTGTTTACTCCATGCCAAATAATCATCTTTGGAAGCTGAAATAATATAAACTTAAATAGTTTCAAATTAAGGCTCACAAGAAATTGAAGAGTTATCAAGGAAACAGAGGAAATTGGAAACCCCATAAAACAAATTCACATAACAAATATTAATGTGCTGATGACGACTATTTTATCTATGCTAGCGAGCATGAATAATGCCTGGCCAATAACTTGACTGGTCTGATATGCAAAGCTGAGAATGGAAACCAGATTCGTGGAAACTGACGTATTTGAACACATGGTGCCACAGTTTGAATCTGTCAAGCCTGAAAAACTTTTACAAGCTGGTCTTCTGGTGGTTTTCTGTGAACAACAGCTTCATATAGCGTGAATTTCTGGAGTTAGAAAGGATGTTTGATAATGTGGATGACTGGACATGGAGAACATGCAACCTTATTTACAGCTGTGTTGTTATTCAAGACAATTCTACACAGACCTTTGTCCTGTTGAACTGCTAATGCCCAATACAGTCTGTATTTGTTACATTACCCACACGTTTACGTATAAAAACACTTCGGTGCAAAGCATCAAGCACTTCTGCTAAGGAAGAAGGTCTGTCACCTCTAAGCAACCTGTCCTTTTACCTGGAGGCAAACAATATGTGGGGAGGTGCAGACACGCAGCCTGGTCAGCTGCAATTTTGTTAGAAGTGTTTTAACCTTTTGATGAGCTTCACTGTCAGCTATGACTTCTGAGAACATTTTTAAGTGGGAAGACACTAATTTAATAAAAACAAACCAGAAAAACCCTAACAAACCAAACACCCTAGCCTGCGTTATAAACAAAATCTTATAAAAAAAGAACACACCTTTCAACGTCTTTCTACCTGAAGGTTTTTCAGCCCCCTGGCAGGACCACTGGTCAGGTCCAGATAGTGCATGCAGGTGGCAGGATCTGGAAATTTGAGTGCTTATTTCAGTAAAGAAGTTTCCATAAAATTCTATTTCATCTAATTGTAGAGTTCAGGCCCAATGTGGAAAAAATTAACATAGCTCTGTAACTTTTTGGACAGCTGACCTTCCAGTGACCTACCAGAGCAATACACTTGCAAGAATGACATTTTCTGCACTCAGAGATCCTTAAAAAATAAGTTAAATTCAGAATACTTCATTTACCCGTGTCCCTTCCTGCATCTGAAATTCTGACAATATTTTATTTTTCACCTTCTGAAGGCTAGCATAAGCCTTGGTCTCTGAATTCTGTGTCTCTGGCATGTTCCTCTTCCCAGCCAAATGGGTTGCCTCCTCCTCCTCCTTCTTGCAGAGCTTACAAAGATGTCTGTGCACACTCTTCCTCCCTTTTTGGCAGTTCTGCTGGCTCTCGTTTCCACGGCAGGAAACTCACCTCCCTAATAAATCAAAGAGCTCTGGAAGAGATGAGTCATCACCTTCCTGTGAGTGGTTACACTAAAAATGGACTATGGTCATTTCTGTGGTCTCCACTTCTCTGCACTTTAAGCTTTACTCCCCCTACCCACATACTGGAGACTTTATCATATCCCCGAGTTATTTTCAGCTTTTAGTACAACATAATAAATCTTTTCTGCTTGTCTTTGTCACGCTCTTTGATCCTTCTTTCCCCTTATGTACTGCATTCACTGCTCTTCTGTGTCATTAGAGTCTCTTCCTTTATTACTATCTGACCACAGGCCACATCACAGAATGGAATGTCCCTCTTCATTTGGATGACGAGATTTGAATGTTTCATGCAATAAAACCCAAACATTCCCAATATATAATGAATTTTCTTCCAGCCTTGAAGCAGGAATGCTTATGCTTCCTAATGTGAACCTAACACCTCCAAAGTGCATTTTGGTCATATGAAAGGTATGAATAAACCTATAGAATCATAGAATCCTCCAGGCCGGAAGGGACCTCCAAAGGTCATCTAGTCCGACCTCCCCGCAGTCACAGGGACACCCTCAACTAGACCAAGTTGCCCAGGACCTCATCGAGCCTCGCCTTGAATATCTCCAAGGAAGGGGCCTCAACCACCTCTCTGGGCAACCTGTTCCAGTGTTCCACCACCCTCAGAGTAAAGAATTTTTTTCTGATATTCAACTTAAATCTATTCTTCTTCAACTTAAGTCCATTACCCCTCATCCTATCGCAGCAGGCCTTTGTGAACAGACCCTCCCCAGCCTTCCTGTAGGCTCCCTTTAGGTACTGAAGGGGTACTACAGTAGGCTTTCAGTCCTGTACCATTACATGTATGTGCATATGCTTTTTATGATGAAAACCCACCATGCTGCTATGGGAACAGAACTGCTTTTTGGTCACGTTATAGGCTAGATGCTACAACCCTATATCTATCTCATCTTGAGGATTTACAGAAAAGGCTGCATAGCTGTATGAAAAGAAGGCAGGCACCATTGTTTTACAGAAACAGCAAAACACATCTGCAATAGGAATTATGTCTTTGAAAAAATGACTTCCAGATTTAAAATAGAAAGCAACTCCTTTATCTTTTTGCTTGTTTGTTTTTAAATACAACAGACCAGGAGATTTAAAAAGAAAACATATTGATCCTGTATTGACAATACAGACTCCTGAGATGTTTCCCTGATTATCTAATGGCTAAAATTCTCTCAGAGTAAAGTTCTGTTACTACAATACCATCTGCTAGTGCAGTTATACCACAAAAATTCCCCAGGAAATTAGCAGAGCTACCTCTAAGCACGAATCTCTGCACTAGTGGATTTCCATGCAGAGTGCAATCTCAGTTTGCAGTGTTTCTCATACGGGAACACGATGCAATTTCTCATGGTCAGGCTCAGAAGAGGAACATTAGTTCGTTTTCAGAATCTAGACCCTACACTAAAGCATAGCCACAAAAAAACTCCAGCATATAAAGAGGAAAGTTTACAACAGCACAGCAAAAATTTTCTGCTTGCTTGTTTCCACTGAACTGAGTATTCTGAAGTTGAAACATTGTTTTTCAGTAAACAAAAGCCAACTGAGGCAGAAGAGGTGATCTTAACAATAGAAGTTACAGGCCAATTGCTTAATTCTTCTTGGCCTTGGCTTCAGGGAAAGTGAAAGGCTTCAACTCCCATCTTACTTAATTTAGCCAGGACATAGCTACCTACTTCCCTCTGTTTCCAAACAGAAAGCATGATTGCACTGCGCGGAGTAGTCTCAAAAGATCCAGTGGTTTCCAGAGACCAGAGAACATGAAGCTTTAGCAGACCTAGAACCATACTAGCTGCCATGGGACTGACTCGTGGTCCTAAAGCCAAGGACAGAGAACAGCAACATGAAGGTATGACTATGTCATTCATCATGCAGTGCGAACTCCCTGTTCAACCAAATAATCTGGCTCTCACTCTCTAGTCTTGATGCTGCTTTTCCATCCAGGTTCTCTTTGCTTTGGGATTTTAGCCACCCCTCTAACATTTTTTTGATTTGGGGTTTTAAAGCAATACCTTAACATTCCTTTCCATCTTTCCAGATTTGTAGGGTTTATATTATTTATCTTTTCCATTTGATTAACCAGCTGAAAAATCAATAGCAGTGCACTTTATCATTGCTTCAGAGGAGCCCTCTGTTGTGCTGTGCTGCTATTTTAGGAACTGGAGCCGTTTGTGAATCTATACAAGTAGTTTGGCAACCTGCTCTTTCTCCTTTTGCCCTGCCTTTTGTTTTGGACACAACACAGGAATCTTTCTGTGGTTCTGCATGGTGAAAATTGATATAAAACAGCTTTGGTCGATTTTATATACTTTTTTATTTTTGTTAAGAAAGTTAATACCATGGAAAAAAAGCTGGTCAGGAGGATCAAATGTTTACGCAGGACGTCATGCTGCTTTGGTGTGCCAACTCTCCAAGAGTCTATAAGGAAGCCAGCCAGACGGGCTCTGAAGCCTGTACCCTGACCCCAGTGACCTCTTAATTTTTCAAAGTTTATCTAGCCCCATCCCAGCAGTACTTGCATTGAAACCGATCCCCCTGCTCCTAGATTTTTGGCAGAAAGGGACTTCCTTCATATGGAAAAGTGTTTAATACCAATTTAATGGTCTGTCTAGCCACTGTAAACCCCCAACCCCCTCCGTGAGTCTCCCACTGGCAAGAAACAGGGAAATAATATGCTTGAAATAGCCCTAATTCTTTTCCTCAGTGTGATAGTTGTTTTTCTAATAAGCCATTTTTTGAAAAAGCCATAGAAGAGAAACTAGCAGCTACAGAGTTGAATGACATCTTTAATAAATTCCTTTTTTTTTTTTCCCCATAAAAAAAAAATTATTAAACACTTTTTTTTGTCATTATCTCCTCACTTATACATTTGGACAGTCAGGAACAGGCAACAGCAGAACCAAAAAAGGTTTCCATTTTAAGTCATCACACTTGCCAGCACCAGGAAAAACTCTGTGTACAAATCACATTTATGCAAATCCACCTCTATGCCAAAGAAGTCTAATAATGAGTTTATCTTTGGTTGTAAAAAAGGCAGACCTTCTTGGCACAATGCCGACAAAAATCCTAGCAAAGAAGGTAATACAAAGGAAATTGAGAAATGCCATAGTTTTCCTAAAACAAGCAGTTTCTTTGTTACTGTGAGAGAAGTGTGGGTTGAAAGGAAGCTGGGACTGCCCTTTGAGATAAGGAAAGGTCTGAAACTCAGCAGCAGGATGGCTGTGTCAGGGGACAAAGCACAGTCTCAGGCATCCCCTAGTGTCAGGATGGGGAGAAATTCAGCTGTGGTCCAAAATGGCATGGCAGAACCAAGCGACAGATCCAACAAAGTAGCTTGGCGTGACAAATCTTTGAAGAGATCCAACAACCTTTTAGTTATATTAGAACAATATACCCTTATGCACTGTATGGATGCAGTGACAAAAAATAAATTGTTATAATAGTGATTTGATTTACTATCTTAAAAAAAAAAAAAAAAAAAAAAAAGAAAAAATATCCATCCCCCAATTCTATAGTCCTTCAAAGGTGAAAGGCCTGTGAATGTCAGCTACTTCCTGTGCGTTAAGGATAAATAGCTGAAAAGTCCATCTCAGAAAAAATAAAGGAACATTCCAGTCTGCAGTATACACATGCTCCCATTTGGACTTAAAACACTTTATTTTCCATGAAAAGGGATGCACATTTAGATAGGAGCATTGAACA
This sequence comes from Pedionomus torquatus, assembly GCA_013398155.1. NCBI lineage: Eukaryota > Metazoa > Chordata > Aves > Charadriiformes > Pedionomidae > Pedionomus > Pedionomus torquatus. Next base: position 369,319 of record VZRU01004963.1, on the reverse strand, counting down.
AAACCCCATCGTCTGATGGCAACAAACTGCACTGTGTTGTGCTGAAATGCCACGAGGCAACATTTTGCATAGAGCTGCAAAGGATTCAATGTCTTGCACTGCTATAAAGGGAAAGTCCTTTATCCCTCCGCAGCAATACAACATAAATGAAGAATGAATACACTGATATGGATTATTTTTTATAACATTATTTAAGTTAACATTTTCTTGATTGAATAAAAAAAGAGAAAAACTAACTGTAAAACTAATCTAGAGAGACTACTGTTTCTTCTCTCTCTAGAAATATAAATATATTCTAATAACTTCAAAAGTCACAGAGTCTGGTGCTGCCAGTCAAATAACAGCAAAGGGAGATACTAAGAATCTCAGACATTGTCTTACAATTCCCATCCCCACCCACACTGCCAGTCCACTAACATCTATGGCATCTTCTTGCAGGGCACAAAATCCCAAGAGCGTGACAAGATCAAATCACTGCACTCCAAAATATTATGATATTGTGCCACCTTTTGGGAAGTGGTCAAGAGGGAACAGTATCATAGCAGCCTGTTCCACAGCAGTTCAAGAACTGACTCCAGCCTGATTCCAGGTCTGAATCCCAATCTCAGACCAAAGCCCAGTGGATCAAAATAAATGTTATTCTCTTCACATAGCTGCCAGAGAGGAGAATATTTTCAAAAGTGAAGAAATGAGAGGTGGAAAAGGAAAGAGAGCACGAAGAAGCACAAAGTTCAGATGGAACTTTCCTGGACTTTCTGATGTCTCCAGAGGACACATTCTGCACAGCCCTGGGGAAGGCCAGTCTTTACTGTAAGATCTACTGTTCTATCTCATGGTTTTGAGCTCTCAAGCAGTGCCAACGCACCAGAAACTATAGTGTTCAGGAAAGAATTCAGACTGGATTTTTTTGGAAACAAACAATATGCTTATCCCTAATTCCTTTTCTACATACCACATGGTGGCACAGCCCTAGAATTATGTCAGTCTCAACACACCATATGCATGTGCCGTTAAACACAGCACACACACACCCTGTAACCACAAATAATCTAAAGGGATAAGTGAGGAGTCTTTTCTGAAAAATGGCTCCATATGATCAAAGAAAATCAAAGTTTCTTCAAAAAAATACATCATGATACAAGTTATCCAAGACTATGAAAACATCCAATCAATGAGTTGTGCAACTGTGGTTTTTTACAATTTCTTTAAGTCCATTACAATGGGTAACTAATGAAACAGCAGAAAGGGATGAAACATTATTCATGAGTTGGTTTGGAAGTTTATAGAAAAAAACATACAATTAGTTATTATATATTTGTTCAATACTTCTGAAATGTGGTCATGGTGCCATGTAACCATAACTACTATGCATGCTTCTTTGGGGTCCTAAAATTTAGCTTAGCAATAGTTGAGCTGGACAGTTTTCCCCACTCCCATCCTTTGACTGTTAAGTGCTCTTTTCTTACCCCTAGAGATCAAAGAGATGTTTTTGTGGTTTGCTGTTCTATCCACATTCCCACTCCCTCCTCTCTTCCTTCCTTCCTCTGCCCTCACTGCAGCACATCACCCAGCAGCCTCAGGCATGAAATCACGCACACAACAGCCACCACGATTTGGATGAACTCATGGAGCTGGTATCCTACTCTGAATACAGCCTCGTGTTTCAACATCTCCCTGGCTCTCACTTTTGGTGCACTGTCTTCACTACTTAGTTTGGCAATTGGTGCTTAAATGCTTGTCTAATTTTAAGGCCAGAATTTGATCTTGAATCAAATCAAGTATCTTTCAGTACTTGCTATAACAAATATGAATGAGTCTAGTAGGTAAATGATAAGTTAAGGAAAAATCTCCAGACTGCTTTTTTTTCCTGAACCCTGCTGCCACCTCATTCCCACATTGCTTTGGCAAAGCTGAAGTTACTTGTCTGATAGGGACAACAGTGTCATTTTCCAAAACAGAGGATTCTGGTGCAGCGGGGCAATAAGATGACAAGCTTAATTTTACAGAGGCATCAAACACAAAAAACATTTCTCAGAGTGGAATATCTTCCCCTGAGGCTGATTCAGGGAAAGTTTTATCATACAACACTTGAAAATAAATGAGTTTTAGTTTTTCTGGCATGCTACTGGATAATGGTCAACTGAGAGTTTGGATCAAGACTAGCTTCAGCAGACCATGATAGATCTCACCTATTGCTTGCTTTCTTTTTATCCTATTGCACAAAATAGGCTTGCACACTTAGAGGTTCCCTCACAAGCACTTGTTTTCCATGCATTAGTATATAGACATCTTCTGTACTGTTTTGCCTATGAGGCCAGCCAGTGGAAAAAAAAAAAAAAAAAAACAAAAAAACAAAAAACCAAACCTCACAGTCCTGAGTAAAACTTGCATTGATATGTGTCTGCCTTTGCAGACAAGTTGAACAATTTTTTGAAAGGCATGATTAAATATTACTTGTAAACCATTCCATAAATCTTCCTTGCACACAATGTCTTGCAGTTTTGACTATTCAAATTCCCAGCTCTTCTGGCTGGACTCTGAGGTACACGGTATGTTATGGGTTTTCCCAGAGGAACCTTCATCTCCCTTGCGAATATTCACACCTATATATTTCCAATTCACTGTCACAAATGCTGTTGAATTTGTTGCCAAAGTAAACAGCCCTGCCAAGACCTTCCCTTGCATTTATGTAAAATAAGCTTGGAAGACAGAAATAAAGGAATCAAGTCAAACAGAGCTAACAGTTAAAAAAAAATATTTTTTTTTAAAGCTCAACTTCTTCATTCCCAATTTTGTGTTTAAAATACCAAAAAACTACAGCATGTATGAAGACAAGGACAAACGACTCAAAGTATTATGTATAAATCAGCAACTGTGTGAGTATAAACATCACCTTTCAGTCCATGTGGAGAATACATGACAAAACTCGATGTGAAAAGGTGTTGAGAATGGACTGTCACTTCCATAGGAAGTCCCCCAATTCCTGCTTCGGGATTTTTCATTCCACAGCACATCTGGATAGCATTGTCCAGCTCTTCATCTTGCTTGAAATTGTTTACAGTGTATTATTACTTCACTGGTAATAAAGGACACAGTACAAGAGCACTACCAAACAGTATTCTTGGTAGGGCAGAATAGGTCTTAATTACAAACACATGAGCTAAAGAAAAAAGTGTGGGGAAAAAAGCTGTCAAGGGACAGGTTTATTTTCCCAAAGGAACATCTGCTGCTAACACATCTCATGAAAATACATACATTAAACCATAAGTCCAAAACAGAACCTGTCTTCAAACACTGCTCAATAAAAGTCTACAATCCCTGGAAAGCCTCTTTAAAATCCCCAGCAACCCATAGGCTTGAAGAGAACCATTTCCCCTGTGCAGCTCTTCAGAACTGCAGCCATTTGGCAGTGAGTTTGTGAAGCCACAAAAGGATGGGAATTAGCCATGTCAGCATCTTCCCTGCTGCCGAGCGTAGCTCTCTGCCAAAAATCAGTTGTAAAAGCCAGCTTGACAGCCTGGAGTAAGGTAATCCTCACCAGCTGTTTCCAGCTGAAGCCAACCACACCAGCAGCACAGCAAGCACCAACACACAGCGGCTAAGAAGCCACCTGAGAAGTGGTAAAGATGAAGTCTGATTCCAGGATCAATAAAATGCCTGCGGGATGCTGACAATATTTAGTTCACTTCAGCTAGGTGTTTCAATAGGGACTGTTGCAGTGTGCTGGCCACACGTAGCAGCAGGTTATTAAGGACTTCAGTACTGGGAATGGAAAATTGTCATCAATCCATCACCTTTGGAGAGTGAAGAAAAAACCTAAGTATTCTTACATAACTGCTAACCAGAGTAGCACAGCCTAAACTGATGAATAACTAGATTTTATTAATAGCTAAGCAAAAAGGTTTTTATTTTTTTTCAGCGTCTCAGCCTCTACCTACCCACACATGCTACAGGGCACATGCAGCCTGCAGAGAAATACTAAGGCACAACAATTCACCAATAATTCACACCACATTCAGTTAAACTTGGGAGGAGGACACGACTGAGACCAAACAACCTGTTTTGTCATTCCAGTGATTTTGCTGATAGCAACTTTAGGATGTCAGATCTGTTCTTACTTGTTCATCTGAACTTCTTCCTTTCCACATACTGAAACAACAAAAGAGTTCTGTAACATATGTGTAGAAATGATGAAGGCTTACAGCTGTCATCTAAATATTTTTATTGAAAGTATAATTAACTTCTCCTAAGACTTTGGCTTTACTACAAAGATAGTAAGACAGAATAAGAGTATTAAATTTCCTCTGTTATCAATCAGCAATTTCTGTTCTAATGCCGCAAAGTGTACCTTTGAGGCATCCTGTCTTCTTACTGCTGTTTTGCTCAAGGGAAAAAGTGATGGGTTTTTCTTATACACCATTACACAACACAGTTTAAGCTACATGCTTACACCGTACTAAATACACCATTCTGCTAATCTACGCAGATAACTACGTTTAATTACATTAATAATTGTTGTGGTTTAGTACGGTGCCAAAATTTACCTCTTAGCTTGTTAGACCTACAATTTAATTAGTAGCAGTGAATACAATCTTAAATGAGTGATATTATCTAAACAATTATTTAAGGGGTTTTGCTGTTATTATTTCTGCACCACCTGAACAATTGAGCTACTTTCACTGCTCTAGCAAGAACTGGAGCTGTAGCCCAGACACCATGACATGAGGAGCAGATCTCTAGATCCACAGGCTTCAGTCTTGGGGGCCAGCTACAGTAATAGAGTAATTTCAATAAGTGCCAACATTCAGGATTTCTGGAAGTTTTATTTTATTTGCACAAAATCCACATTAGTCCCTACACCTCAAATTCAGCCCAGGGCCTTCTCTTTACCAACACCCAATCTTACCTTGAGTTTTTTGTTTCTAATACAAGACAGACAGAAGCCTCTGTCAGGTTCTTTCCTCACTAACATAAGCAAAACCAAACCTCTTTAAAAAGGATTCAATTTGAATTCAAATGAATTATCTCAGACATGACAATGANACAGAAGCCTCTGTCAGGTTCTTTCCTCACTAACATAAGCAAAACCAAACCTCTTTAATTCATTTGAATTCAAATTGAATCCTTTTTATCTCAGACATGACAATGGCAATACGTGCTTGTTGTCCTCTTGCAATCAAGGCACCCCTAAGCTTGAACAAGCCCTGATTTTAGCCAACTGGCAATCACTATTCATTCCTCTACATATATTAGCCATAATCCATAAATGTCACCCTTATAGCCAGGAAGAAAACAAATAAAAGACAAAACCATAAAACCAGACACCAATCCCACAGAGTTCCTTAATCTCACCAGTCACTGTGGTTTTCTGTTGTTTGTGGGGTTTATTTTTGGTTGTTATTGGTGGGTTGGATGTTTTTGGAGGTGGGGGGAAGAGGATTAGCAGGAGAAAAGCACCCCTGTTGTAGCTTACAGGCCTACGAACAACTCATAATGGGTTTAAAGATACCTGTTCAAAGTGTTAACTAGTCATCCTTATGGTAATATATCATACTTAAAAATGTTTTCAGTTTTGCAGAGTGAATAGTCTGTAGAATCAATAGATCCACCAGGAAGCTTAGTTGACCTTGACCCTCATAACTGCACTCATGACAACATCTATGAATCCACAAAACAAAACTAAACCAAAATAAAAAAAATCAGCCTCAAGTGTTCACAACAAATATATAGGAATGGTGAATTACAGTACAGAAATGGTATTTTGGATATGGAAAAAAAAATTAGGATTTGTTTGCTACGCTCAAAAAGGAAATTTGTTGGAAAACAAATGTTACAAAATCAGCTCTGAAACTCTCCAGTAGTATGTGTGGGTGACATGCGTCTGAACCAGAGCATTAATGCCCCTCCTGTAAGCATGCTTTTCTTTGATTTCTACAGTTACTTCTGTTTGTTTCTCAAAGTGAAACTTCATAGGAAAATGAAAGGAAGCAGAAAAAATGTTATTTGCCAGCAGAACACTTGTGATTTCTTACTCTGCCAACATTACATTAGCTAATAATACTTCAAGTGGCTTTTTACTTCCTCATTAGCATTACTATATGTCTAACAATAGAAAAATAACAGAAAACAAAGCCTGAAGCCCAGCCATGGCAAGAAGTCATCTTAATCTATCCAAAAAGAGGCACGCTTGCCAAACTAACATCTCACTCTGCCTCAGCTGCAAGTAGTATTGGCATTTCTGGGGGCATTGTAAAGAATCTCCACCACTTGTACAATGGCTGCTGGAGAGCTCGGATACTACACTTTTTGCATCATATCCCATTACAGCCCACGAAACAAAGCTGTCTGGATTGCTAAATAAAATAATGACAAGGTTATTGAACATCTGGAAGACTGCAGGCTTGGCAGAGGCTCAACATATTTAACATTTCAAGATAATGACCCACAGTTTTATGTGCTATCTTATGGTCACCACCTAATTGCTAAAGACAGAAATATACCATCACCCAACATGCCTCATCAGTTGTGATTACAGGAGGATTTCTCAAGGAGAATTTCTTAAGGCCAAGAACATGATTTATGCTGTAATTGTAATAGTATGTAGTCTCCTTATTTTCACATTTGAATTCAACAATGTTAGTTCTTAATAGTGAACATTTAATACTAATGATGAACATCTGATGATCCACAGAGATCCCATTTTCAGAAACAGATCTCAGTTGACTTTGAAATAACAACCTTTTAATTTATCTCAAAAGTTGGACAACCAAATACTACTAGACATTTCCAAAAATCTTATTTTGGTTTCACGATCACACTGATAATAACATGTATTTAATACTTCCCAGCATGTAAATAAAATGTTCGTTAGTATAATATAAGCCTCAAAACAAAACTGACCAGATGCATTCTTCTTATGAAAGCAAAACAACACATCAGACTATACACTTCTTGTACTGGTTATGCAAAAATTGGCTACTGATTTTTAAAATAAGGCTGAAATTTGATGTGTCTGAATATTTTACACATTAGAATATGGGGATTTATTTGTGCTACAGCTTGCATGAAAAGCTGAAGGAATGCAAAACCGCTCAGGTACCAACTGCAGGACGAGTTTCAAACAGGTCCCTGAAAAATTACATTACTAGTGAGTAAATCATTGCCTCAAGCATTGAAGACAGGGCAAAAGGTAACCCGTGAGTCAGTAAATCTCACTTTAATGCCAATTTCATGCACTTGGTCCAACTTCTACATTATTTTTGAAAAGGAAGGTAGGCTTGTATATAGTCCCAGTCACTGTTCAGTATCTCATGGGCTTATCCCAAGACACACGCTCTGAGTAGTTCATACTTATTCCACAATAAACATACAACTATGGGTACTAAGCCTGTCCTTTACCACAAAAGCTCAACTGAAATGCATTAAAGGGAACTAAAAATTCAAACAAATGTATATCCAATTTTAATCCTGCTTTTTCTTTTTCTTCCTAATGTGCTAAAAAAACATGTGTTGAATGATTTTGGAATCCAGATGTGCAAACATATGTAGGAAATCCAAATTTTGCATTTTTGCATGGTCTTAAGTCCATTAGCCAACATACAAAATTGTACAAAGGTTTCTCACAGATCTGGATAACACTATACAACATCTAATCCTGAGATGCTTTGGAATATATTCAGCACAAAATTCAGGTTAAGCAGCTACAACTCTCACTTAAAGGCATTTCTTCTCTTGCAAAAACTAAGGTCCATCTTTATTACTTAGATGGATCTTCCATACACTCATAGTGTTAAATTAGAATAGCTTTCACTGTTTTAAGTGTGCCGTTTACCTCATGGGCTGAAATAAATCAGCCCACATGCTATTTAACAAGTTTTCATTATTTATTAATTAACAAGTCACTTCATTAACAAGTACCCCTTCTAAATTGAAAGTAAATCCAATGTAATGAGGACCAGCCCACTCTACTTCACAGACTTTGTGGACACCATTTTTATACCTGTTCCTGCATCATATTGTGACACTCAGATACACACAGATACTGTGCAACTGGCAATATTCTCAGCATTGGTACAGTGATAAAATTGTTATTCAAGTGTTTCTCTATAGAGGCAGAACAAAGAGATGATTTTGACTGTATACTGCTAACTTAGAATTGGCTCTCCCAAGGGAAAGTGCTATCCCTGACATTTCACCTGAAGGCAAATTCCAGGATCCTGTACGGAAAAGCTCATCAGGGGAAATGAGGCACATCCTGTTTACTTTTCAGCTCGTTCAGCTTATTAACAGCTACACACACAGACACTTCACGAAGTTTGGGATATTTTATGCATTTCTGCAATCCAAGTTTGAAGACATAGAACTTTTGGGGGTTTTGGAGTGCCCTTTCTGCTTGTTTGTTTTTGCAATTTACTACCTATGCTTTTTAAAATGTTTGAACCACAGATGAAATGAGGAACTCAGAGAAGCAAAGTGGATGTTATGACACAGTCCTCCTCCTAATAATCCTCTAGACAGCACTGACAATAAATGCTTTTCTAGTAGCAAGAATTCCAGCTTTGTTTCTTTTTGAATAACGATCACAGATTTTTGGTTTTTCTTAGTGTTTCTTGAAGAGGGAAAGAAGAAACCAGAATGCATTAACATAGAGTTATTTAGAGCAACGAGCCTTAGTTACTTCCCATTTCAAAGTCAATGGTTAGCTCAAGATCTGACACACAAAAAACCCCTACAAGATGGTTTATTGTTTCTTTTTTCCAAACTCAGGCAGGCAAAAAAAAAAAAAAAAAACAACCAAACAAAAGAAACTCTTTTCAAAAGGCAAATATAACACACACACAAAATTTAATTAGTATTACAGAACTAACTCTCAATATTTGAGCACTAGCAATGTGGAGAGTTGCCCTTTTTGTAGCCCTTAGTGCTCTAACAAAACGTGTATAATTACAGAACTGAATATACTAGTTGCATAGTTCATTTCTGTTGGATGAAAGGAAATGTCATCATTTCCTTTTATCCAACAGAAATGAACTATGCAACTGGTATCAGTACACTGCTTCACCAGTCCAGATGACACACGCTGTTATATTGAAACCAGCTAGTGCCTTGGGGAATGCACTGCCTGCATTAGGGTCACCGAGACAGCTGAGAGCAACATGCAGTGCAGCGAATAGCAGCTCCTGTAAACTGGTGAATAAATCCATTTGTTAATCTGTGACCATGTAAATTTTTCTCAAAGCTGAATGAAGAGATGCCTTGCTTTCCCTTCCCATCAAGTTTTATTTTGCTGAGGCCCACAGCATATTCTCTTGAGTCCTGTCAACAGCTGTTTTTTCTTTTAAGCTTGCCTTGTCACTTTGGGATCTGAATTTTTGCTGATAAAGTGTAATAGAAGCTGCTTCCTGCTACGCCACAGCGAAACAGATGTTGTAAAATTTGTGGTAGCCCTAAAGCAGGTCTCCATAGTAAAATCTGTTTCAGGCTAACTTTTCTTCTGTCACAAAAACATTATATTCATTTTCCCGCCGGCTGACTGAAATAGGCAACAAAGAAATGTTTTAACTTTTGGGGTGAACAGGGCTCCAGAAAGCAAGTGTGAGGATGAAAATACAAACTGCATATCAAAGAAACCAGGGCAGGAAGGCGGCTCAAGCAGTCCCTGAGTTCACCTTAACAACTCCCAGGTACCAGCATCACTGCCTATGGCGCTCCTGGCAGATGTTTGTGAAGCCTGTTCTCACAAAGCTGAAGTGATTCCATAGCAGCCCTAAGCAACCTATTCCAGTGACTAATTATCCTTACAATTGCAAAGTTTCCCCTCGTATCTGACTTCTAATCTCCTTTGCTTTAATTTAAACTCATCAGTCCTTGTCCTGTCCCGAGCAGACATGAAAAAACAGATTATGCTCTTCCTCCGTGCAGAAGCCTTTTGCCTACATCTTCTCAGCCTTCTTTACTTAACCTCTAGACTAAACAAACCAAAATATTTCAGTTTTCTTTCATAGCTTATGTTTTCTTTTATCATCCTTAATGCTCACCTCTGGCCTCTCTCCATCTGATGCATGTTTTTTTTGCTGGTGGCTATTGCGTTTTTTCCACAGGTTCCATTTGGACACAACTGGTTCAGGATTTGAAGCTAGCTCAACTAGTTAGATTTGGCATGCAGATGAGTCAGAGCCCAAGTAAATATTCTTGCTCTCACTGTAGATCCAAGTAGCTTGTGGACTACACCATATACATTTTAAATGTTAGGGTCCTAAAAATATTCAAGCAGCATAAATAACAACAAAATCTATTCTCTGCACATGCACACACTTTTATTTATACATATTTTAATTCTCTCCAACGTGCTTTGCGATGTTTGGTTCCAGCACAAGAAACAGGCTTAGTCAACTCTTGAAACCTGCAAAAATAACCATCTTTTCTGTATTCCAGAGGCCTAGCCCTCAAAGGAGCCCAGCAATCACAGCAGCTTCTTAGTATGCAACTGCACACATATGCTCAGTATGGAGGTAAAACTTTTTAACTATGGCTTTATATAGACAGATACTTCCTCACACACTGATGAGTTATGTTTACCAGCATATATTATTTTTCCTACTTCCCCCACTTTGTGATGATTCCTAAATAATTCCCCAAGATGCTATCTGGTATCTCAAGAGCTGGTGAGCTGATGCTACCAATGTTTCTTCCTTACTGGATCCCCTGCGTTTGCAGCACTTTTGAGTTTCCTACTCCTATTTCCAAGCACCCCATCTTCCCACACAGAATTCCAGTAGCCAAAGAGGTTAGACTCCCATGGCTTGAAACTTCCTTATCTTCGTCCTACTCCTTCCTAAATTTCTCTCTAAAATGAAAGGCTATTACATACCAAGTTGCACACACTTGCACACTCCTCATCTTTTGCTTCACATTTCCCACCATTATTGTAAGGTTGTCTGAATCAAATGTGTTATTTAGACGTGTAAACTTTGTGGGCTTAATTTTAAGAAACCTTGTAAGTTCTACATGGGAAACAGAGGATCTCATAGCAAGAGTTTTGCTTACAGAACAAAAACAGCTGCCAGACCCACAGCAATCATCCATTCAGAACGTCCAGCTCTCCTTAACCAAGCAGAGGAACAACAAACATCACCATCACAGCAACCTCCCATTTGGGATCCACTATACCAGCCAGCCAAAGGTGGATTTCTGTTTGACTCACTAAAATAAAGATACTGAGCAGTAACATAATTTATGCAGCTACAGAGTCCCTATTTTAGAGAGGGATAAACTCTTAAAATACAATCTAAATACTGAAATAAGCGGACATCTGGATCTGAAAGTCATGGGAAAAGCTCGATTTCTCAATGGAATCTTAGTAACTTCAGGAAGAAGCCCCTTAACATAGCTTATAGTGACATATAAAAATCAGAGGACACTGAACAGCTACATGGCACATCTGTTGGCTTTGTGTCATTTGCATCAGCACAGATGCTCCATGGGAAAAAACCACATGTATAGCAGTTTGCATATGATATATTCTGAGTCATGAACTAGGAAGGAAAGAATTGCATCGTTCCTTCCTGAGACAGAAAAGGAAAGTGGACTAGTCAAACAGAAGAAATTCCTAAGTTTTAATTCAGGACCCAAAATGACATCTTACTGTCTGATTGGAGAGATAAGGGAAAAAGAAAAAATACAGTTCATGCTAGAACTGGGAGAGCCAGCTGAGGCAGACATCTCCAAAAGACCCTCAAGAGTCATCTCTGTCTTCCTGTTTATCTGTTTCCCCATCTCTGTGTGTTCATCGCTCTTGTACTAGAGTCTTACCAGTGAATCCCTTAACCTATATATGCTGTGGGACATAAAAGGAGGCTGCGATTCCATCACTAGCATATTTTCCACATACTTTCTCAAATCATGGCATAAATACGCTTCCTTCAGTCATTTACTATTAAGAGACTTCATTTCCCTTTACAACCAAGAAAGCAAACCAAGAATTATTCATCTGCTTTCACATGACAGAAGAATGTTTCACTGAGATATCTATCTACATGAATCAGGGATGGAAATTCTCTGAAGACTTACTATAAAAATCTGCATCATATCACACTACAGATAAGTATAAAGCCTGTAAGACATCGTTACTGCTTTTGAAAAAATATTTCAACTAGAAAAACTCAGCTACCTACTGTAATGTTCCCACCATATACTTATATTGAAACTGCCTCTCTTACAGAAAATAATAAGTCTGAGTATAAAACAAACAAATCATTACTCTAATATATTGACAGATAACATAAGCAAAACTTACAAGATTTATAATTCATTACTGAAAAGACATTTCTACATAGCACCACACAGCTCTATACAGCAAGGACTCAATCCACCCCCTATGAAGTCAGCAACGAGCTTGCATTAAACTTTGCTGGTGCAGAAGTTCACTTAATGAAACAAGCTAAAAATTGTAAAAGCGGGCTCCCAAACAGCTGCTGAAGGAAATGAGGAGAAACCACAGACAAAACTGAGAAAAGTAGCTGCATATCAAAAGGCAGTTCAGAATTCATAAAGGGAAACACAGGTTGAAGATGGAACTGCATTCTACAGGTGACCCTGACAGCGAGTCCTGGGTTTACTCCACACTCCAAAAAAAAAAGAATTAAAACTTATACTTCTTGTGTAACTAACACAGAAAGCAATTGGCTTTTTGTAATGCTGACAACCCAGGGAGGCTGAATTTTAAACTCCAAGAGCTCACTCACAAACTGCACCATTTCCAGCCTGAGGTAACAGAAGCATGGGATGGAGATCATCACTGTCTCAAGAAGATTATGGCAGCTGGGCAGCAAGGTCCCATTTTTATGAAAATGAATAGACATCCTGTGACCTGTGAGCGTACCGGAGAAACCAAAGCGCCTGTCTTCATACTTTTCAACAACAGGAATCGAAAACACCCAGAGGCTGTATGGCAGGAGGTAACCAGAGCAGCCTAGTGAGTATCCAGCTGGGGGGAATATTCCCCAGCTGTGTGACAATATGTCTTTATAAATGACAGCCTTTCATGAAGTAATTATAGCTAAAGTCTTCTAGTCTTGCTGGAACAGGCTACCACTGTAGCAATTCCCAATTAAGATAAAGAGCACTAACTCTACTAACCACTGACATTAAAACCCTGGTCTAATTAGAGCAGATGGACTAACACAGATTAACACAATTGGATCAAACTGATCCAAAAAGACCCTGATTTCTACAGAGGTAATACACAGTTCACTCCCAGGGAACTGCATAGAGTTAGACATAGCACATTAAAATTGCCTTTTTTTTTTCATTACAAGAGAGTGCTGCACTGAGCACAATGCAATTTTGATGGACACAGGAAGAAAAAGGGGTTATCAGGATATTTACTGCTATAGTTTGTGTATACAATTTCTTTCCCAGGTCCTTAATTAGTTTAAGTGATAATTGTATGTTTCAAGAAAGTTTCAAAGGAGGCCACTAAAAATAAATGTATTCTTCCCCTCTAAAATGGATCATATTTCACTTTTTTTTTTTTAATATATATACACTAAAACCGTTTAAAAATTGTCCACATAGCGTCAAAACTAAGATCAAAACATCCAATCATTTGGTCAGGCTTTGCAAGGCTGCATTTGCCAAGAGATATGACCTACTTTCCAATTTTTATTTTTAATTAACCATCCACATTTATTCCTGACATCACACAGTTCACCCAAAAGTCATTAGAATCACCATCAAACATTAACTTGGGCAAATGGAAATAGAGAGGCTAATTATCAATTATTCCAGTTTTTTAATACTGAGGAAAATATGAGTTGTTACATTTTGAGGTCTCCTCACCCACACAGAGACCTGTCAACCTTAACAGAGTTTTGCACAGTGGGAAAGAGGAACGAGCGCTCTCCCAGGCGCAGCCAATTCCAAGTTTGCATCCCAAGAAATGACAAGTTGCTGAAAACAGTGATTCTGCCCAGACCTGCTGTGCTTTTTTGTCTTCTTGCTCACTTTAAATTGCACTAAAAATGTTAGCTCAGGTTAAACAATAAAACAAGAAATACTATTATTCCTAAATAATGTGGGCAATTTCAGCCATTATAAATGTGATAGTCTAATGCTGGCGATGGCAGCCAGACACAGCACAAACAGGCAAGTGCTGAACAAGTTTTCTACTATCAGCAGCTTTGCCAGCATATATCTGGCCTGCAGTAGGCTTGCTATTTCTGTCCTGGATATCTTTGGAGAAATGACTGCCAAGTGAAAAGTACTGTACCAGTTTGTGGGGTGGTTTTGTGATGTGCATAAATGAATTCCTGGATAGGCTTGAATTCATACTGACTTGTGATTTAAGTGCAAATTTAAATTCTGGTAAAGGTTTGTGCATTGCTATGCAAGTCTGCCAGCTGGCCCCCACAATGACTTTATTCCTTTGCTTTTGAAACTAAAACATGAAGTTTAAAACAGGTGTTTTAATATTCAGCATTATAGAAAATCATGTTCATACCAGAGCTGGGGAGAGAAAAGCTTTTGAGCAACTAAGTTACTAACAGACAGTATACATAGGACACATCAGTTGCATTACTTTTATATGTCACCTCTAACGACAGTGCACTGGGAACTATCAGGCTTGGGCAAGGACTGATGAAGAACAACCAATACCGAAAACGAAGTTAAATGTCAGGTATTAGGTTGAGCATATGAATATTCTTTGATAAAATGAAGGAATGAACAAGACAGTAGTGGTCTCTTCTAGCTTTAAAACACTAGGGTGATTTTAAGGAGGAAAATTCAGTTTCACATGCCAAACACCTGATGCTTGTAATTGCACAGTTTCAGGGTCTTGTTACAGATAACTAGTCAAGCCTCTAGATAGTAGGTAACACATACTTTGCACTTGCTGTGATGGATACTCATCTCCTAAATCTACTCTTACAAGTTCTTTTCCTTCATCAGCTGTTTGTCATCTACTGCTTAAAACTCCTTATTCTACTTTTTTGATCAGTGTTAGATCTCACTTACTTCATTTATTCTAACGTGGCTTTCTGACCACCAAAACTAGATGGAAAATTCCTTCAATGCTCACGTGAACACACTTCACACTGTGTTACTATAATGCCTCAGTTGATGATCCTGCAGAAATTCAGAAACATTAAACCTAGTTTCCCCATAAAGCTGATTTAACAGCCACCTGTGAGGCAAATAAGCAGACACATAGCAGGAGAAAATAGAAGTCAGCTGAAGTTTCGCTTAATATTTTTCAAGATGAGTAAAGCATACAAGAGTCGTTATCCTGTCCAAATATTGTATAAGATGTTAAAAGGCTTTAAAGTAAAAGGCACTTGTTCTAAAGTGTATTTAAATATTTACTGTGTAAGTTGTGACCTCTCAACTTGGTGCTTGAAGCTCCTGTAAGAGATACAGTACTCTTATACTCTCCTTACATCTGCCAGAACCCAGGTTCTGCACTCTTATTGAAAGGAAGAGAAGTTAGAACAAAATCACTCCATTTGGACTGTGTTCAGAGTCATTCAGTCAGCCTATTGCTTCCATAAACTTCTCTTAACTAGGAGAAAGAAGCAGCAATTAACTATTCCCTACTACCAGATGTTACTAGTTATTAATATATTTTGGAATTATAGCCTAATTTTCTCTCTCAATAAACCAGGAACAGGTTAAATTTCTTCCCAAACTTCCAGTTAGGTGCTAGGCACCGTCTCCTAGCACCAAATTAGCATGACGAACTATCTTGTTATGGGGAATGTTGACAGAAATGTCTTTATGCTTGCTTAGTAATGAAAGCCTGCCCTTACTCTTGTCCTAACAATCAGAAATTCCATCTTTTCCTAGGCAGCTGCCAAATTTCTTCTTTCCTTAAAATAAACTATGTGTATACTGTACTTGTATATTGTACTTTTAGATCTATGCCAAACGAAGTTCATGTCACAAGGACCTTGCGATTTAAATGCATCATGTGAGACACAGCACAGTAACGAGTCAAACAGAGCAGTAGAACAGGTTTGAACATGCTAAAGTAACAAACAGTTGTTCAAAGAAGGGTTTGGAAGAGGATTAGGAAACACACACTGTTGCTCAAGCAAGAACCTCTATTGCCTTCAGCTGTAGTGACTATTTCTGATTTGTTCCACTGTGCAAAGAAACACCACCCCACCCACCGCCCCCCCCATGTTATTAAAATACAGATGTGTGGAGAGAGTTTAATTCCTTCTAAATATGTCAACATAGCCTGAGCTTTGCCATCTTTCTCACAGCCAGCAAGAAGGCTGTCTGCAAAGCATCCACACAGAAATAGCTTCTGCCCTACATATGGAGGAGAAGCATTACAATTTTACAGAGCTGAAGATAATCTGCACTTAATCCAGAAACTTGATAAATGTAATTGATCACCTGAAAACGTGAAAAACACAAATTTAGCAAAGATTTATTTTCCCTGCTGACCCACTGGTAACAGCTCCAAGCAAAAATCCTCCTCACTCAAACATAAAACATGTAGCAGTCTTCTAAGAAAACACTCCTGTGACCACGGTTGCCCAGACCGACACAGAGTGGCTGGTGACAGATAACGCAGATATTGGTGAACAAGGAGGTGAGTTATTTCCACGCTCCGCTCAGCAAATCCAGGGCATGGTTATTGTGTCTCGGTTATTATGTGTGTTAGCATGCAGCACAAACTGCAAAAAAAAGCAAGGCTATGATTTTAAGTAAGCACAGAACATTATAATTACTTGCAAGGCCATTTAATTTGCAAGACATTGCAACACCTTCCTCAGGCCCCGAAATGCTAAATTCCACCAATTTGCTTTTTGACAATATTGTTGATACTTCAGTAGCACAGCACACTTCACAGGTAATTGGTTTCTATGTGCAAGAACAAGTAGATTGTTCAGATGATTAACAGTCAGTGCTATCATACCTATTTCTGAAAGATAATTGTGGAGACAGAAGAACAAAGACTTGCCTACTCTTTTGGGCCACTAGTGCTGTGTCGGGACCAGCAAGGTGCATAGAGCTGTCAGAGCAACCCTACTGAAGCCACCACGTGGCTCAGCTCTGTCAGCGTGTCACACGAGTGTGACAAAGCACATGTGATCTGATGTTCCCTCACTCCAGGATAGCTGATGGTAGTATTGAGTGCATGTAACCGCTTTGACAACCCCAGATCTGGGCTCTACTATAGTTACCAACTTCTGTTGAAGCGATTAACACACAAAGCAGGTTTGTAATACCGACATAGCCTTCTTCGTATCACAAGCGTTGCTCCTTCTCAGCATGACCCCATGCTTCATGTATTCTTCCAGCAGGAGACACGACAGCCAGCTGCCTCCAAAATGAAGCCACGTGTTCAGTAACTGGTAGCACTCCTGCTGGACTGTCCCCAGCAGAAGCTGAGCAGATCTGCAAGTCCTTCCTGATAAGCTGTGGAAAAGTCCCTCACAGAACAGTAATAACCACTGGAGGATAATCAGGTTTCAAACAGCTAATCCTGTTTCACTGCCAGCTAAATGACTTGTTTGCCTAGGCATCTCTCATTCTTCTCCGCAGCACCTCTAAATCGGAAGGAAAAGAAATTAAGTTCCTGAGCAAGAGTTAAGGACTGCTCTGAATTAAAAATCCTGGCTGGTGTTTCAGATCAGAAACTTAAGTTACCAGCTGAAAGCATGAAATGTAATGCCATACAGAGAAATACACGTCTTAGTGAAATATAACACAAGAAAGAAGAAATACTTCAATAGCTGGCAAGTCAAAAGAGCCAACAAATCAAGCCAGAGAATGATCTAAAGCCCAAAGACGACCAGAGTTACTAAAAATTACTAGTAGGAAAAACTCCTAAATCCTTTAAAAGTCCAGAGCTGTTTTTAACATCCCTTTTAAAATATATATTTGCCTTCAGTGCCCAGGTATCAAATTCTTCTTTTCCATTTCCTTTTTTTCTAACCTGCCATGCACTTTTCTTTCCTACAGTTCACAATCATAACCACAAGAATCCCAGTGTGACACACTCACTCTCCACTAAACACAGAAGCCCTACTTCAAAACAAAGCGAAAATCTGATTTATTGAATACAGAACACAACAACAGCATTTCAGATGTCAAATATCCTCATGCTAAAATATGTATATCCTTGACAAACTAATTGTTTTTCTGTGGCACTGTGACCTAGACAAAGTCTGAACCTGCTCTGAAGTCCTGATCAGGGGGCTGACAGCAAGAAGAGTGATGGATGGCAAAGGCAGCCAGTTGCTCTGGCTGAGCAGGCTCCACTGTACCACCCATCCATCACTCTGACAGCTAAAGAAATTCTGTACAAATTTATCTACAGGGCACTAAGCAGGCAGAAGGCAGAGCATATATCCCTACCAGCTGAAAGGGTAGATAAACAGGGAGGAACATTAGGCCATTTAGTTTCCAGAAGTAAATTGGTAAATCCCATTTGGCTCCACTGGCTAGGCAAGTGAGAATATGCCAAGAAGAAAAACCATCGAATTACAACTGTGAAAATTGTAGTGATGTAATAAAAAGAAAAAATTTAAATTGCTGGAAAAAAGATTTTTACCCTCCCTGCTTTTATTTCAAGAGAAGAAGACAAGGAAAGAATAAGGCCAAAAATAAAAAAATAAAAAAATAAAAAATTAAGAGGAGCCTGGGCACTATGGGTGCTGCAAAGAGGAAAAAGATGAAAGGTCATAACATAATTGAGTCCTTGAATACTGGCAGCCAGAGCTTTAAATCAGAACTTGACTGACACAAAGATTTAACTGTCTCTGTCAGTTTTTCAAGCCATAAATAAAGCAATGCTCTGCATTATTTTGCAGAGATTGATGACAATATTCTTTTTTGCACATACTCTCCTTCCCAAGCTGACACAGCATGCACTTGTGTTGGATCTGTCACACTGCTCTCATTAATGCAATTCACCAGAATAAACTTTGCCTCATCTGCTTCTTAATGTTCACTATCTAAGGATCAAACAAAACCGACATTTCTGTTTTATACAGAAAGGAAACCAATTTGGGTGTGGCAGGCAAAAGGATGCATTTTAAAATTAAGCTGTAGTCAAGATAGAGTTGGGCAGAAGAAATTTAGACCCTCTCAAAGATGTTTTTTATTGTTTCTGCTTTTCACTTTTTGTTTAAAGGGCAGAGGACTCTAGCCCAACTTTTAGGCATTGGGTACTCATTGGGTATTTATCTTGAGAACTTCCTGCAGGTGATACAGTGATTTTCTATAGATTTGAAGATTAGAGAAGAATTGAATGCTCTTACTAAGTAAAAAAGTGCCTTTCAGATTTTCAATGTTTTCCTGCAATAAGGGAGAAAAACATAATTGCCCAAACTGCTTTGTTTGCTTTGCAACTGAACACCCTGCTTTAATCAATCGACATCTAATTAATAAATCAGTGATTTGAACATTTCTTTCTTTATTTTAATAAACTCCTGTAATTGCTAGTACTACACTCGTATGTTTCTACTAAGTAAAGGTTGTAAGGGTGTTCTCTGAAATATCTGATCACTTTACCATTACACAAACATTGACTTTCAGGTTAACTGCTTTTAAAATAAGTGTTGTTTCTAAGCACTTCCTTTCAATTCAAGGAGATACACTTTTTTTCAACAACCAAACCCAACCAACCAAACTTATGTTGCTCATACACACACTACTCCGTCATTTCTAGATCATAAAAATTGGAAACTTTTAAACATGTTCTTTTGACAATGCGGGAACACAGATGTTGGTAACTCATCTCATAAAGCCACCACTCCAGTTCAAACCAATGAAATTCCTACTGGCACTGGCAGTAGTGTTATCCTTTGCAGAAAGAGTGACCAATCCAGCATCACAGTGGCTGCAACCACAACATGCACATCTAAAAAAAATACTCAGTTTTATATTTGAGTGCTTAAATAGCTGTTGTGGGCAATTCAGAGAATACACAACTGCAAAAGCCTTTTACCTCTTCTGGCTGGCCAGTTACTAAACCCAGAAAGTCACTGGTTACTTTTTAGGGAAATTATTTCAAGTTTAAAAAAACAAAACACCACAAAACCACCATTATATAGTTTACCCAAAAAACTGCAGGTCCTCTTTGGAAGCACACACAATTAGCATTTCTATCCTGTTCCTTGAAAGATCCAAACCTACTGTGATCTGACTTTTGTAATTTCCCCTGAAAAAGTAGTAAATCAGAGTGTTATTAGGGCAACCTTATTAAAATTTCGGCAGCCTTTCTGGGTCAAACTTCATTTAATTAAATTATTTTATTTCCATTCTTATGTTCATTGTTATTATTCAAAATAATCCTTGCTATTACATTAATAACACCGAAGAAGTCATGCCATGCAAAAAGCATTTGGTTTAGGAAGAGGTTTTGACCATGAAGAAGGGTAATCAAAAGAAGTGCAGCGGCATTAAAGAGACAAGGTAAAGAATAGACGATTCTTTAATAGTGCTTAAACTGTCTACTCCAGATCACAATGCTGGTGTTGTTCTTGCTTGGCTGACCATATGGAAATTAAGCTTTTGCCCTGTTCTTCAAGGCTGTTTTCCTAACGTTGGCTTCTGAGCCATTTAATTACACTCTGTCATAAAACTGGGTGCTCAGTCTGACAGGAACAAGGATCACCTAACCGCTATTGTGCTCACCGGAGTACTTGTATAGGCAATGGAGGTGAAAACCTTTACACTTCAGAAAGAGAAGAAAATGCATTTCATCAGTCACAACACAATGCCTCTCCTAAGCCTAAACAATTGCAAATGTACAGGCTCTCAGACATTGCCATATTCACAATAAGGCCATTCATGTAGACTTTTCTGAGGCAAGTTAGGGCAAAAGGGTCAGAGGGGCTATGAACTTTGATCTATGGTTTCAAATTTGGCAGGCCTTAAAAAACCTCCTGCTTCAGTAAGTTTCTTGATTAACCTAATAAGAATTACACAAGAAGTGCTGTGATCTTAGCACTGCATCGGATTAGCTGCCTAGACGGTGTTCTGTGAAGCCTAAAAATCTCATCAAGAAGCATAATGAGAAATAGACGATGGAAGCGTTGAGAAAAAGGTCTCAAGTTTGTGTTTTAATTATGCAGGCAAGGAATTGAAATGAAAGTTACCTGAGAGCTGCATTTTCTGAAGCAGCAGAGTTATTTGTCTGTAGAAACATATTATTTTTTAAGCTCTGAGGAAAATATAATTAACAAAAATGAAAGCTCAGAAATGTTTTCAAGATGAACCTTCAGTAATTCAGAAACACTTTTCCTTTTGTCATCTTCCACACAGAACAATATTCATGTTTACAATAAATTCTACAAGTTAGTTCGATAAAAAAATGTCACCATAAGCATTAAGAATATCTTATTAAAACCATGTCAAACATGGAAAATATCTGAATTGTTGAACACAAAGGTTCAGCAATTAATTCCTGAATTAGGCTATTAGTCTATTAAGAGTTTCCTCCATTTAATTAACTACCACTGTGTTAGATCATTTTAGATTGTATTACAATATAATTTAATTTATCAATCAATATAACTCATCTTTGAATTTCCAGGTTTATTCTTTTCCAGGGATATGTTTTGAAAGACTTAATTGCTCAACATATAAATACAAAATCCGAATAGCCACAGCAAATCAACTCTTCAGAATTATTAAGAATTTCATGAAAAGAACTAGATAAAAAAGAATCATGCTCTGGCATATTTAGCCTATCTTTACAAGAGATCTGCAGCCTAGAAAACCATTAAGTGCTCAAGTTGTGCTGTTCTAGCCCATTGTGGCTCACATAGATGAAAGGGAAGAGTGAGGCTCAGAGACTGACTAATGGAGGACAGTTCTATATCTTCTCACTTCTGGATCAAGCAACAGCAAAGACAATTCGGTTCATAACTTTAAAGGAATGGGACAAAGAGTCTTCAGCTACACAATAAATAAAGCCCACACCATCATCTCACTGTTGTTTTTTAAAAAGATTTCTGGTCCCATTTATAAGATGCTGACTTCTCATTTAATAAAGTGCATCCAGCATTAGGTTTCCATGCTCACTAAAGATTATATTTTAGAAGTCCAGAACTAATGAAATCTTTGAGCATCACACAGCTCCATGGATGACAGTGGTTCAGAAGGACACAAAGCACTCCTACAGAAGTCATGATGCATTACAAAGTGACTGTAAAGGCAGCTGCATTAATCACTATGCTAATACTTAGCCACAAATTTCAATATATCTTTAGCATCTTGCACTCTATGCTCACACATCAACACCATAATGTTCCCCAGGAAACATTCCAAAATTGTTTCTTTGAAAAGTAAAGTTCATTTGTGGGTCAATGGGGTAATTATGGCAGAACGAGCCTGCCTCCGTTCCAAGTACAGTTTCACATTTCAACAGCACTCCTCCTCATCATCCCAAACTACTAATTTCACCTATTTCTTGTGCTTCTCCTCTTATGAAAATAACAACAATAAAAGAAAGCTAATCAGTACTACCAATTAGGAATCACCTCATAGAATAGGATTATACTCTGAAATTGAAAAAGAGAAACAGTTTAAATTTGCATTGTGCTCACGAACATTCATATTTATATTGCTGTTCTGTCTAAATGCTCCTATGTCACTTATCTGCTGTGAAGAAAGTAGCAAAATACACCGTTAAAATCATGTTTTCAAGACAGCTTATCATTTTCCATCACTAAGTTTTTTGTGGAAAAATGTGAAAGACCACGATATCTATTCTATATATCAAGGAACCAGGAGAACAAGGAGGGAAACTCCTCCAAGAAGCTTCTTAGATAAAGTGAAACCTGGTGCCAAGTAAAAAGAAGTATGTTGAGCAGAGTTGTTGAACTTGCTAGGAAGCCATTTAAATGCACACGCCAGAGTAATTGCAAGATAATAAACTTATCTTCCATTAAGCAAACCTCATAGAATAAGCTTACACACCATTTGTGCTATCTTCAACACTTTTTTTTTTTTTATTGCTTTTACACAACCATTCTTCCAATCAAGCAAATCAAGCACATTAACAGAAAAAGTACAAGGTAACATGAGTAAACTATCTTTTGTAGTCAACAGAAAAGAAACCACTGTAAGAAAGAATGTACTAGTGTTAAAAAAAATGCACAGCGAATTTTGTAAAAAAAAAAGATGTAAGGTATCTGCATAGCTTAACAGATGCAGCAGGGATGCCAGCTCTCTGTTTGCTGTGTACAGAAACAGAAAGCTATGACCAGGCACAAACACAGCTCCAGCCACAAAGGTAGAGTGGTGGCCCCGTGTGACAGCCCTCTTTAGTCACTTGGGACAAAGCAAAGAGTAAGGGTAGAGCTCTGCAACACTGTAACAAACAAAAAGAAGGCTTAAAATATATATATAATTTACTAACAGGGTAGCAGAAAATCCACGTTCAGAGCTTGGAGTCCTGCTTGACTTTGCTTGGGTTTTTAGCTCACTGGGTCACCCCCGAGGTGGGACTTGCTCAACAGAGCCCCATAGGCTCCATGTCAGTGTTGGTGGGTAGGACAAGCTCGTAGCAGCTGCACACAACTTTACAGAAGGATCTCAAGGTAACTGATCGTGACTTCTCTCTGGGTCTTAGTCACTTTCTCACTGCTAGAGCTGAATTCTTTGATGCCCAAGAGACAGGACCACATACACTGGCAGTAAATAGCCCAGGGCTTCATAAGTTTGATCAACACAAATGACCCAGATGTATTTGCTTTCTAGTTTGTTAGGTAAATATTTAGTTCCTTAGTAATGCTGAGCAATTCTAAACAATCAGCTACACAACCAATGTTCAAAACTCAGTTTGATGTTATAGCTCATGTGCCACAAGCAGAGGACAACAGGTCAGAGACATGAGCTACCACACAGGTATAGAACAATATCTGAAAGAGAAATAGCTTCAGTAAGTTTTCTATACACCTAGGAACATCATACTTACAACATACATACAACATCATACTTACATACTTACAACAAATAAACTTGTACACAAACTTGTACACTAGGGAGAAATTTACCAACGTGGTAGAACAGATCAACATCACCTGCAGCTCTAGCTGAAATCCACAGTATTCTTCCAAATCTCTGGTCTCAACCTTAAAAACCTGAAAGGCCCTAAAACTAGTCCTTTCTCTTACTGAAAAAGTATAGATACACTGTAAAGTGACAGATGAAGTAGCTCAACCAAACAACAAAGAAACTTACAGTGCCTTCACAGAACTGACACCCTGCCAAGCGCGAAGTACAATGTCTCCTAAATCAAGATTAATCTTCAAATAAGCGAGCATAAGGAAGAAATGTGTCTACAGCATCTCAAGATCCTTACAAGAACAATTCAAACAGATCTGACACGTTAGGTTAAACTGTCTTGGCACTAGCCTATACCATATTCCCAAGGCAGATGTATCATCATGAAAATTAGTATGTTGTGCCTATTACCTAGAAACACCCCAGTTTTGAACCTAATGGTCTAACAGGATGGCAGGATTTGTGGCTGACAAACAGGCAGACAATTTGACTCTAAAATCACAACAAAAATCTAGTTTTTGTTTTTTTTTTTTTTCTTTTTAAAAGACAGGGATTTTGCAAAACTTAAATAGTCATCTAACTTGTGAGGACTACATGTTGTAGCAAAACTGTTTGATTTATTCCATTATTGCTCAGCTTCACACAGGCTCCTTAGGAGTGTTACCAAATAAAGACTGTTCTCAGTTTTGGCATGAGAAATGCAGCTCCCAAGCAGGAAAACATGCATTTATCAACATCTTAACTTATCTGAAAATATTACTCTGTCAGAAAAGATTATTTGCACGTAATGTATATTTCAATTTTCAGCCACATCAATTTCCTACTCCATTCACAATTATTATTACTCTTTGTGTTATCTCTCAACCTGGTGGTCCTAACCATGAGCTTAGAAACGCATGAATCCAGAACAAAAAGCACGGTTGCTAAAGAGCTCAAATCTAGACTAGAAACAAGAGGCAGCAGATTGTACAGGCAGACAGGCAACATAAAAATACATCAGCGACTAAATCAGTGCCCACTTTCTGTCAGTATCTGGGAAAGGACAGTTACCATTTGAAATTTTTGTTTAAACCTTTGAAATGAAAATTATTCCCCAAATGCATTTTTTCCATTGATAATATATATTTCAATAAAAGCACATTTAATAGTATTATGACATATTTATAAGTACTACTGTGAAATTATTTAAGGAAGCACGGAAAAAAATTGAGACTCTAAGTCCAAGGGCGTGCTCAGAGCAAGTTCCTCTTCTGCTGGATTTCTATCAAGGCATTCTAAGAGGTGTACACCTAGTGCTCTGCTGGTCAAACTGGCTTTCCAGTGGCTGAATTCAGAAAGAGGTAACAAAGCTTTTGTTAAATTTTACTCAGTGTTAAGAGGTGAGATAAAACATAATTCACAAATTCAAAAAGATCAAGTAGTGAGGACAATCAATATGAAAGGAATTAGTGCGTAAATTTTCAGATAGATGTGCCAGCATGTTGCTTGGATTTATAATTATAAAGCAATTATTACTTAGCTCAATAATAAATTATTAGCTGCCATGGCAACTACTGAGATACAAGGCAAGCTATTAAAGGCAATGAGATGGCCAACAGGAGACAAAGGAAGAAGGCAGTTTATTCATTGGGCAGAGAGCGCTCTTTCTCCAACTTCTTATGCTATCACATACCACTTTGGGATCACTGAAGGAAAAAATACAAGATGCCTGGACTTACACAGAGTCAGTTGTCAAGGTTTAACAGGGTTGGGTTTTTTTTTCCCATTAAGATGATAATTTGATTATAGAATCAGATATTTCTCAAGTGTAATCCTAGAGATATCGCAGATCCCTTTTTCCCTAAGCAACTAGTGAAGCAATAGTTAGCAGTTATTTCTGAGTATTTGCGGGGGACAGACAAGGCCATTGAAAAGCAGAAAATGATAGGGTTAATGCCTATTATCAAAAAGCATAAATTGAGGAGCACAAAAATTGCAGGTCAGGCATCTTAACTGCAGTTTCCTGGAAAAATTCTGGAGCAAACAAATCACTTGTAACCACCTGGTATATAACAAGAAGACTATGTGCAGCCAACATGGATTTGTGGAAAACAAATTATATAAAACCAGTCTAATTTCTTTCAATAACGAAATAAAAAGCTCTAAGGCATTCAATGCTACCACAATGTCCTCATATGCCAACTGGGGAAGTTTGGTCTGTCAAACTACAATATGGCAGAAGCAAAATTACGACTGCAGATTAGTGACCCACATGTCCCCAAAGTGGCAAGATGTATCAAACAGGGTTGCATAAAAGACTCTTTAGATACCATTGCCCTTAAAAACCATCACTGATGACTTGCTGGCGGAAGAGAGTGTGCTATTAAATGCAATAGCAGAGAAGGGAGAAAGAGTTTGCTACTACTATGAAAGACAGGATTAAAATTCAGAAAGCTTATATGGGATCCCAAGACAAACATGAATCAAGGATGTTATTCTGTAAAGGGGCACATACGACATTTAAAGCATAAACAGGCTTCAAAACACATGAAGCAGAGGTTTAGGTCCATCTCTTCCCCACCATTTTTTTTTTTTTTTCTTTTGGGCATCTGTTTGTGTGTCTGCCTTTAAAACAGATATATCTGGACCAAGGAGAGAAAAAGTTATTAGAATAATCAAGCATTGGAAAACGTGATCTACAGGTTAAAAGAATTGGTTAGACTTAGACATTAGGAAAAAAAGCTTTCTAAATTAAGGACAGTTAAACATGGGAATGAGCTGCCCAGAGAAGCTCTATCTAGAGAGCCTTTTCCTGGAAGTCCTTTTCATAATGGGATACAGAAGCATTATTTAGAAACCTCATAGGTGTACCTGACATCATTTTCCATCAGGGAAATATAACAGGTAATATCTTTAGGTCTCCTGCAGCCTAATTTTTTTAAGTGTTTACAATATTATTTTTTCCCCTTTCTAATCTCATCTGGATGAATTCTAAGGAATTTGTCTGGGGTTTCCAGACATGAGGTAGCCTTTTCCTGGCAAAAACCCTAGACTGACTGCAGACATGCTATACCCTCACAGGGCACATATGCAATATATCGGTTGCTTCTGCCAAGGACTGTTCTATATCCAGAAATCAACAGCACATGTGTAATAATCCATCACTTTGGGGGAAGAATCAGGCTTTATTGAATAGGCACTAGAACAGTGCAATATTTGGAAAAACAGGCACAGGATTACGAAAGTCCCAGAAATTCTACTCCTTGAGCACAAAAGGAACAAAACAACAGGAGAAATACTCTTTGGTCACAATCTGGGCCATTACCAAGCACAAGTGCTTACTCCCTCAGCTACATGATTCCCCTATAGACTTGCTACTAGCACTTGATGGGCTACATTGACAATTCTTTCTCTGAAATAAAAAAATCCAGCCACCTATGTCTCAACTCCTCTGGTTTACTACTCATCAGAATACTTCTATCACACAACTGAACTCTAACACTTAATCATTATCATTCATAACCAAGCGCACAGGGTTATGGGGTGGGTTTTTTTGGTGTTTTTTTTTGTTTGTTTGTTTTTTGTTTTTTTTTTTGTTTGTTTGTTTGTTTGTTTTGTTTTGTTTTGTTTTTTCGTTTGTTTTTTTTTTTTTTTTTTTTTTTTTTGTTTTTTTTTTTTTTTTTTTTTTTTTTTCCCAATTTACCTTAAACAAGGGAGAATGATTATATTCTCCAGTTTCAGAAATACTTCTGCCAGCCTTACAGTATTTTCTTTAATGCATACATGATTCACAAAAGCAATGATCTGCCCCAGAAAAAGCTATATAGGAATCTATCCTAAACAAAAATACATTAAGGAATATTACTGGAGTTGATTGCCACAGGACAGGAACCCTGCAAATAATTGAAAGAATAAAGAAAGAATTCAAGGATGGTAACATTACTGAAAAGTGACTTTCAAGGCCAGGTTGGATAGGACTTTGAGCTACCCTGTCTAGTGGAAGGTGTCCCTGCCCATGGCAGGGAGATAGAAACTAGACAACCTTTAAGATGCCTTCCAACTCAAATCATTCTATGATTCTATGAAAAGTCATCTTGAATTGTTTAATTCAGAACAGACAATCAAATCAGCAACATTTGTTCAAATTACAGCCCTACCCTAGCAACGAATGCATTAGAGGTGGCAATTCATAAGCAGCAGGCAGCAGTTATATTACTGGTTTTGCCATGATAAGCAAAAGCATTGGAGAAATCTGTGACTAATTCCAGTAAATATGGTATCTTAAAATTAACATCAGCATCCACACTAGTAATATAATGCAAAAAAAAATTGCTAATAGAAGTTCCTGAAAGAAGTTTCCAAATACACTAATCCCAGATCTATCAGGAAAAATCAGGAGGCAGTTCCGCATTCTAGTCCATAGGACACAGTGATGAGTGCTTGTGCATAGCATCTCTGAATTTCCTGCGGTCCCATAAATTCTCAGAAAAGGGCAAGATCTAAGTTAATGTAGTCTCATCACATGCCTAGATTATTTTTTTTTAAATATGCTTCCCATCAAGATATCTTGTCCAGCATGAGCAATTCTGCCAAGAATTAAAACAAGCAACCCTTCTATATATTTGCCGAATACCTTCATCAACTGCTTATAGACAAACTCATGTTTCTTTACTTAACATAGTTTTTTCCTCCTTTTATGCCAGGCAGCTGAGTTTCAAAATGAAAACAACAAAACCCAAAGAGCTCACCTTGTTACCCTGCACCAGAGAGAATTCCCTTTGCATGAAGTTCTACCTGCAGAGCATCATCACAACTGCTTTCTGCTTCTCACAACTGAGACAGGCAATATTGCTCTCCACAAATAACTCAAACGCTTATCTACACACATAATGCAAGCTAATGCTTCAAAACAACATAAATATTTTGAAACAGGGAATCCTCAGCCCTGCAGCATCTCTTCTATTCTCTGCCTTAGGGCTTTTTCCCCAAAGCAAATAACAGAGTACTGTATAAGGTACAAACACAAGGAAATACGCTAATAAAAGCTACAAAGAGTGCTGGCACATTTCTATTAGCACATCATCATGGTGCTTTGGTTCAACATGGCTACTTTCCATGTGCAATTGTTGTGCCAAGTCCAACAGCAGGAATGAGCCCAAGCAGAGCGATGGTAACCCCAACGCCAACCACAAAGTGAAATCCATCAGAGTTAATGCCAACTCACTGTACGGCATAAGATGTCTTTCACCATGAAATAAGCATAAAAGATAACCAAACAGAAGGGAGAGATTCTTGTCTTTCAGAAGTTCCTTTTTTTCCTGGTTATTAAATCAAATCTGACCATCTTTCTAAATTTGTTTTACCAGCTTTTATTGAATTTTTATATAACGTTTTCCATGGCCATATTACTTCAAATTTTTCATTATTGCTGCCCTATTTTTAACCTCAGTCTTCCCAGAACTTGGCTCACAGACGTAATGCATAAATCACAAGGCTACTCTGGCTAATCTTGTAGCAAAAATATAATTTATAATGCTTTGCATAGAAAACAACAATATTTTCCACAAATGCTTTAGCACAGAAATTTTAATAGTCAAAGATGTGCAAAAAGCATGTATCTTATCACGCTATTAGTTTGCTCTGTAACTTCAGAAAGACCACAGTTTCCCCCAGACTCCAGCCTCTCTAGGCATGAAAACTATTTACTCACCCCAAGGGGAGCACTGTGCAGCTTGATTCATTAACATATTTCTGGTGAAGGTGTATAACGTAGATATGCTAAGACGTAGTCATATGGCAGATGAAACAATTTAAAGATTCAGTGTTGATTTGCTAGGTGAACAGATGACCAGTCCTCATAAATCAAACAAAATTCAAGCAAGAGATAAGAGGGCAGCCCAGAGAGTTAGCCTTGTTATTCCTTGCTGGACTCTTTATTTCACATTCAATTCAAAAGACTATTACTCTAGCAGAACCCAATTGTTCAAGGTTCCAAGTTCAAGTCAGAAAAAGATGCCAGATGTCCACAAACTTGCTGACACAATAAACAAAGAAGGTGCTGAGCACTTTGCCAGATCCGGATGTTAATTGTCGTCTTTCAGCTCCTACAGACATCATTTGACAACTACATTCCTTTTATCTGAAAGCATGAAAAGGAAGTAAGAGGAAGGACATAGCTCAAGCTGCTACATTAAATAATGCTTTGTGCCTCTAGGAGAGAAGTGATAAAATTGGACAATTCTGAAAAAATTCTATCCTATCATCATGAGACAGAGCTAATTCAGGCAAATAATTTGCAACCTTTCATTTACTCTATCATTCCATAATCGCTTTATCTCAATAGCAACAAGAACAACCTCACTAGAACCTTCACAAAGCACCGATACTCCGGTTTGCACTGCTGCCTGTTTTACAAGCAGATCAGCTTTCTTAAACCATGCTTTTTTTGTAAAGCTGCGTGTTTTTGATGAGCATTGGGTAATGTCTGTAACACATTCTTGATATGAAAGCTGCTAAGCATCATGATTCATTGCCCTCCTCCCCCAGCCCCTGGTAGGAGTGAGAGATCTCTGAGCTGATGCATCAGCTCCAGTTACACTTTGTTTCATTACACAGCATAATGGGCCAGTATACGCAGTCCCAACAGGCCCAGGCCAGGAAATTCAAAGTGCTGCTGCTTATTAAATATCGTGCCATCAAATCACGTTAGAAGCGTTACAATGTAAATAAATATGGTTGGCTCACTGTTTAGACTTCTCCTTAGTTCTCCCTTAAAGTTGTTTGAGAAATCTTTTTGCAAACACCTCAGTGAAGCAGCAAAGGTTCTTTAAAGCTCTTTGCCTTTGAAGATCCAGCTGCAACAAGATTAAATTTACTTTCGCAGCCGTCTGTGGTTATAAAAAGAACAACACATCGTCCCAGCTGAGAGGTGTATGATACCTACAGTGCATCCTAACAACTTTCAAATCATTGGAGCCAAAGGCAATTATCTTGTGTGTATGTCAAGGG
>VZRU01004963.1:299430-333626 GCA_013398155.1 Pedionomus torquatus | reverse complement strand
TTTTTTTTGTGAAGTGGTTATAAAACACTAGAAATAAATTAATGAGCCCTCCAGAGTAGCACATTTAATTGGTGGGGTTTTTTCACAGGCTGTGTAGGACAAGTACAAGTTATGTTTTAAGCTCAAACAAAAAGACTGATTTAAAGTATTTATTTCTTTGATATCAAACTGGGATCACTTCATAGGGATATGATTATTTTGAAAAGAGGCTGACTCATGTTTTCATTTCTTTAAAGCAAATCACGAGAATGAAACTTCATGGCACCGTTTTAAAGCAATTTTAAGGGTGAGACTAGCTAAGAGAAAATAATAACGTGTTAAAAACCTACCGAAATTAAATGAAAACTTTAATTTACTGCACTTAGGGTTACATATCTGTTCTGTCACACAGATGTAAAAATTTAGCGGACCTAATTATAATACTCTGACAATTAATATGGGTTTTTGTTATGGATGATATTTAGCTATTTAAAAATTAATAGTGTAATAAGTTCCAAGGGAAATAGCAGGATCTCTGGAGCAGCATAGTATAATGGCAGTTCAATTTATTTTTAAAGGTTTGGTTAGCACTGACTCTTGGAAATAGCTAGGACTGTAAGTCCATACAAAAGCAATCTTCTGGTGCAGGACTGAGGAATTAAATCATTTACCACACCTAGAAAGGCAAGGCCTGATTCAGAACAAGTGCTTCTAAAAGTGTCGTCATCTGCCCAGAAGGATAAAATAATATTTAAAATCAGGGCTTCCTCTCTGAAATTATGGAAGGTTCTCTTAATTTCACTAAGCAGTTGTGGGCTTTTTTTAAGGGAGAGAAGGGATTGTTTTGTTCTTGTTAATGTATCTTATAAGTGACATTTATCCAGCAGAATTTCTGGAGGGAATTTATCTGCCTGCAATATCTTTTCTTTAGTGTTTAGCTCCCATTTGGTTTAATGTATTTTTCTCTCGGCTACTAAAAGTCAAGGTGCCATTTTAGGACGTGACCGTGTTAAAAAGAGAGTGAAGTGTACCAGGTAGCTTAGCAAAAAAAATTATCTGCTACTGTGTGATGTGTCTGTTACATGTTTTATCCCAGACTGAGATAAGGTTGGAGCTGATTCATCTACAGATGAATACCAGAAAGTTTAAATTGGAAGAAGGGATTAGAAAGAATTTCTTGGTTAATAAAAAAAAAAAAAAATCCTTAGGCCTTTAAATGATGAACTGAAAATGAGGTATGCCTCTTGAGTGACTTTAAGGTTTTACTGTAATCAGTACATCCTTCAAATAACAACCTTTCAGTGTCCCCTGTTTACTGGAGGAAATTGCTATTGGCCAAAGACCCATACTGCAGACTCCAAACCACCTCCAGAAGGATGCCTTGGCCTTGCTGTCAGCATCTAACAGAACATCTGAGCTGCTGCCTGTTACAGGAGGCTTCTCTCCTCTCTTTGCAAGAATGCACTCTTTTTACAAGAGTGAGCCTCTCACCTGTACGTAATTCAGGGAGCCTGGTCACAAAAGTCCCACTTCAACAAACTTCAGAAAGAACTGAGGTCTGAGACGAAAAACTGTAAGAACCAAACAAGCTTGGCTGTCTCCACTTAACAGATTTATCTCTATTACAGGAAAGAAATCTCTCTGCTAAGGTACTTGCAAAGTCAGAAATATCCTTGTGTCCCACCTTGCTCATGGCTCTTGCTCCCATGTCCCTCAGCTGACATGTCCGCAGGTGACAGCAGCCCACTGGATCCTGCAGGGTTAAGCATCATCGTGTTTGCCAAGAGAGGGAATGACACCCTGACACCCTGAGGTCAGCAATATATAAGGCAGGTTCCAAAATTAACCTGTGACCGTGTTACTTTACCAGCTGTTAGAGCAGCACACCTTCACCACCGTCTCAATGCATGTGTGTTATCCGGCAAAAGACAGAGAGACTGAGCTATTCCTCAAGGCATTTTCAGAAGCATTTATTGTTAGCTCCTGGTTTTCTTGCTTTTCCCTTAAGTCTCTGACTCTAGAGACTGAGGAAAATGCATAGAATGACTCATACCTGCGCTTTACTAAAAGCATGAAACCGTACATCAAACCACTCTTTATTTGCAACAGACTTTTCCTAATAAGTTCCCAGAAAACAATATTAGGTTTGCAGAAAATGTAAATCCCGTGCTCATCCCATCTCTGGATTTCATAATGTATCCCGGTGCTCTCTTTTGCACTTTAGTCCTAAGGACTCTCCACTCTGAGCTCTGTACCAACCCTAACAAATCACTAAGCTGCATTGTCTCCAAAAGGTTGATCCAATTTTGTCAATTGTATAGCTCCATATGTACTACCACTACTGAGATCACATTTACCTTAAAATATATGTATACTTTCTAAGATGGATAAAATTTTTAAGACTTTGGTGTGATTTTCTTGACGGTTAGACATAATAATGTAGGGGATACATTTCTCTTAATACTGCCATAAAGATTCAATGAGTCACTGTCCTATAGATGGCCTGGAAAGCAACAAGCGGCAGGAATATTTTTTTTTTTTTTTTACAGTAAACTATAAAAACACATGAAGTTTCAAAAGTAAATATTAGCTAAGATGTTGAATTATACACCTCATGCTGAAATATTCACAGTGGTATGATCCCCTGAGAATTTACCTCTTAAGTTACAGCTTAGATGCGAAATCTTAAAAAAAAAGAACTAGGCACTGCAGAAATAAGTTGTAAATTGAGGTGCAATTCTGCAACTTAAACAGCATTTACTAGTCACAAGTATAAAGATTATTCGTGTAACTGATACAGAATCAGCCTCTCAGCAGGGGATATGATAGCTTATGAATCAGTAACAAAGTACTACCAGAGAAAAGTATTAAGGGATAATATTTGAGACTTCATCTGAATAATGACATACCAAACAACACCATTGAAGGAGACTCCCTAGACTTTTTCTGGAAGCTTCATTTAAGTCAATTTAATCATGGACTGCTCGGCAAAGTTTTTAAGTTGCTTTTACAGCAATATGTCTCCATCACAGAGGTAAGGCAAGTACTGCCTTTGGTAGGGATTTAATCAGTGTATATGGTTCAGAAGAAAAATATTTGTAAAAATCCCACCCCACTTACACCTACTTTGAATTGTCCATTCCATAACACACACAATCACAAGAGCAAAATTAACAAAGTCCAGAAAAATATCTTAGATTATTTTATTCTGCTTCTCTGGCAGGCTGCAGAACTCCCTCATAACTACTAGTCATAATCTACTCTTGAATCACTGAATAATACTGGTCTCAGCTGCTTCTTCTGGCAAGCTATTCAAGTCCTCATGAGCAAGAAGCTGTCACCAAAGAAGGTCATTCATAAATTTAAAGAAAACTTCACTCAAACCAAACCAAAAAAGTAGATGTCCTTATTTACTGAAGTTGCTAATTGACACTACGTATATATATATATATATATATTATGTATCTTTCTTTAAAGACACAAACCTTGGCCTGCATGTTGGCTGCTCAGCTCTGACAATACAACTCAGTTACACAGATATCCTCATTTCAGCACAGTTTTACAGGAATCAATAATTTCTTTTCATATTGTGAAGTCCATCTACAAATACCAGCTTCTGATGAGAAATCATCAGAATACCATCGACGAGAAATCAGTGGTGGCAAAGGTAGTCTCCACGACAAACTGAAGACTGAAAGTTACTGTAAATAAATTTAAGTTAATGGCACAATTCTGGAACCCTATTGTTATAGAAGTCATTAATTGCTTGCTAAACTCTATTAAATCACCATAAAGTTATATCTAAACTTAAAAAAAAAAAAGGCACAGGTAAAAGTAGCTTCTTGCTTTAGATAATAGTTCTGCACAGTAGAGAGAAGCACCTCAAGAAAACAAAAGAGATGGTATGTGATTCAAATTACACACGTACACAGAAATTTAAAAAAAAAAATCCTTTTTCCTAGAAGAATGTCTTGCAACCCAAAATCTAAATTATAAATTTCAATTTTGTTATGAATCTTTTCTCTTTACTACAGCTATGATTGACTGTCTATTGATACCCCTTACTACTAAACTATTACTTTTAAAACATAAGTAAAGTTGTTATTCCACACTAGCTTCTGAAAAGCCTCTTACCTTTACATCTCACAACAATAAACAAGTCAGAAGATTCCTCTCCTGACAAATTTATTGATTATGACTTGCAGGGATCAAAGCCTAATGTATTTCCCAGAAATGGAACAATTATGTTTTGATAGTAATCAGGCACTTACAGGTATTAAGACAGAAGTGTCTCAGAGGTGTTTATAAGTCTTTGTCCTAACAGGGCAGAAAATGCACACATACAACTGTAGGAATTACGTTCTTGCTCTCACTTGCCTCATTCTTACCTGTGCATTTCCCATCTTCCTGCTCTTAAATCATAAAACATGTACATAGAGCTACAGAAGCATAACTCATTTTCACCCGAGCCTAAAGATATTCTGCTGGGCCACCAGCAACCTCCCATATGTGCCTCTCTCCTTCATTTTGGGACAGTGCTGTATGGCTGTGCTGGCAACTGCCACAGCACCACTCTCCCCTAGGCAGGCTCCTAAAGCAAGGGGCACCTGCACCATGAGATACGTCCAGCAAGAGCCTGTGTGTAGTATCTGCGAGTCCTGGAAGATCTGCTTACATCTGGCAGCAGTATTAAGTAAGAAAAACTGTCAAAGAGGGAATTACACTCCTTGGGAGTAAGCTTTGTTGTCAGATTCATGGCTTTTCCTTGAATATTTTGTGTTGAGGGCAGGTTGACCTTCAAAGATTATATGGCAACTGGAGAGCCAATATACAAAATTACAGAAGGGAAGACACTGGACAGCAAGAAACTGATTAGGAAAGGAGACTTGGTGGCTGTCTCAAGCTTCAATGTTTTTCTTAACCTGAATTCAATTTTACTAGAGACATTACCTGTTTTCCCTTTCTTTTTTTCAATTTTTTTTTTTTTTCCCAAAGATTCATCCTTGTATTTCAGTGACGAGGTAGCAACTCATGTTACTGATTTACTCCCATTACTGCACTGCCTCAGCACTTCTGTGAGGCTTCTTAATATGCATATTGGGTCTGGCTGAGGTAGAGTTAATTTTACCCATAGCAGCCCTCATAGTGTGGTGCTTTGTATTGGTAATTAGAAAGGCATTGATAACACACCAGTGCTCTGGCTACTGCTGAGCAGTGCTCACACAGCATCAAGGCTGTCTCTCCAACATTCTCCCCCTCACTAGTAGAGCTGGGTGGGCAAAAATCTTTGGAGAGGACATAGCCAGGACCACTGACCCAAACTGATCAGAGGGTTATTCCACACTATATGATGTCTGCTCAGCAATAAAAGCTAAGACAGAAGACTGAGTCAGTATTTATGATGTTTGCCTTCCAGCACAACCGTTACACATACTGAAGCCCTTCTTCCTGGGAAGTAGTTGGACATCACCTACAGATAAGAAGTACGGAATAAAATCTTTTCTCTTCCTTTGCTTCCATGCATGGCCTTCACTTTTGCTTTATTACACTGCCTTTATCTCAACCCATAAGAATTTTTTTCCACCTTATTGATCCTCCCATCCTGCTGAGGAGGGGAGTGATAGAGCAGTTTGGTGGGCACCTGGCATGCAGCCAAGGTCAACCCCACCACAACATATGTAAGACTTCCCATGCTGAGTTGCTATACAAGGGGCAGACATCTGGTACAGCAGTTGACAAATTAGGGAGGGATCATCATACTGCTGTTACTGCCAAGAATTGCATCTTCTGCTGAGTCCCACTGAGAGGTTTCAGAAAGCCAGTTTGCTTATTCCAGCTACATAAGTCATCTAACACCACACTTTGCCTTCTCAAAAGGACTGTGTTTCTCTCAGATGCTCACAGCCACATCACTACCTTGAGACTAGCAAAAAAATCCAGCCAGCAAAATCTGCCTTGCTGAATAGGAACAGAGCCTGAAGTAGACTGAATGCATTTCTTCTTAACAGCTTGAAACTTTTACCTTTCCTTCCTACACAAGTTGTACTCTGAGAAAGGGAATGGAATCCTGTGTAAAATTACTTTACTCATTTAGACATCTTATGAATGAAATCATTTAGGAAATCATTACACTTTGCCTTTGGGTAAATAGGCTAGCAAACTTGAATGAATGTAATTACTTGCTTGTTAGTTATTCTTCTAAGAATAACTTACTTGCTTGTAAGTTATCCATTCTAAGATGGATAAAGGTTTCTGGAAAATCATGACATTCTGTGGGAGGACAATGAGATCTAACCTTCATCTTTGCTCTGACTTCCTACAGAATTTTCTCCCTGTTACTTTAACCCAAGGAAAACCAGCTTTCTTCTTCCAAGATTTCCAACCCATGCAACAGTGGAAGCAACAGTAATCTCAGCAAAACCAGTCCAGGCACAGTTGTGACAGTAATAATTGCAGTATCACCAAGCACCACTCAAACTTTTTATAAGAGGGTTAGCAACAATAGAATTAGATACCTAGAGCGGTGCTTGACATTTACAGATTGGCTCATTCAAACTACTGAAGCAGAGCAGCCGTGTTAGCAAAGCATTTCAACTTGGCTTCTCCAGAAAAGTGGCACACAAATCACAATTGTTAGTTGCAAGAATATAAAACCCTACATGGAAAACTCTTTAATTGGCCATTTTTTAATAAAAACAATTTTAACTGAGCGAGCAGTTTATAAATATTCCTTTTATCTACTACTGTTGGTTTTTTTCCTCTTGAAACAATTAAGCTCCTTAGATAGTTCAATTAGAATCTAAATTTAAAAAAACACCAAACCACAAAACCAACCTGCATCCTGCTTAAATTAGCATTTGCATTGGAAAACTCTTTTCAGCTTTTTTTCCAAACAAGACCCACAAAACAAAATAAAAATCATAACAGTAACTTTTTGAGTATAATTCATTATTTTTTTGTTTAGCTTAGGTGAATCCAGACAACTTCATTATAGTGAGCTATGCCATAATAGTTCAGCCAGTGCACTTTTAGAGAAGGACAAAAAAAAATTGTGGTTTTACTTAAAAATAGCACACTAAAGCATTTGAAGTTGGGTAAATCCTAACTTAATGCAGCAAACACTTGAGCATACATTTACATTTCCTTACATGATTCCCGTAAGACAAATCGTAAAAGTAAAGTAAATCTCATGCGTGTTTGCAATATTTTAGCTAAGCGCCCTTAACCACCCAAACATACATGCGCACTAAAATGACCACACAGTACATAAAAGTACAGCAAAGAGCAATGAAATCAGATCTAATCTTACACACATGAACTATTACAAGCCCCGAGTTAACACTGTTAACTGTTATAACGGAATTCACAACCCAGACTTCCTCTTAATGTACCAGTTTGAAACACACACACGACAGGACTTGAGGCATCAACGTAATGTAACAGGAAGCATAAATTAAATGGAGAAAGCTGTTATGCATATCCTATATGCCTAATGTTGCTTGCAGGAAATCAAACTAATATGTGAAACCATCAATAGCACTTCAGCACATTACATCATCCTTCTCCCTCCGAGACAAAGGCAAGCACACTTACATGGCCTGTATCGCTCCAGTTCATCAGGTACACATTGCCTAGCAGTGACCACGCTGGAACCAAACACAGGTTACCTTCCTTGTGCTCTTTGCAGAAGAAAGGAAAAAGAAAACTGAAAGATGAGAGAAGAAACAGCCTCTTGGACAAAGAAGTTTGTTGAAGTTAATGCCCCTTGTTACATTTCAGCAACTTGGTCAGACTCATTTCAGCCCTACAATTATCTTTCAAAACTGAACAGATGGGATTCATGAGGAGATGCTGGCATAACTGCATCTGTTGACAAAATTAAGGCAACGGTGGATATACTTTAACTTCCACTTCTGCTCAGACTTAGAATTTCTCATGCTTTTGAAAACAAAAGAAAGAGAAACACAGAAAAGGGACTCAAAGCAATTTTACTAGTCTGAAAAACAAAGGCAGCAGTCCTTTTCTTCACATACACACTCTTCGTAAACAATTTATATGTGCAAGAAATGCTTGTGGCTGGTTATGATTAGGTTCCTTGGCCCAACACCAACAGTGTATTTTTAATAATGAAGAAATAAACCTCTATAGGCATGAAAGGACCAAATCCAAAACTCAGATTTATAAAGGAGACCTAGAAAGCTACCATATAGCAAGCAGCCAAGAATCACCAGTACCAAAAGACTTCAAGGGGAGCAAAGCCAAAGCACTTTCTATAATGCACAGGACCTACCATCGCACTGTTTACTTGGGAAACTTTTCACCTCCAGTTCAGTAGTGCCCATTGTTTCTAACTGCTAGCTGAGTTTTGTGACTTGAAGTGATTGCTTTGACAATGGACAACATAAATAGGAGCTTTTCCATATATGGTTGGTATAATTACTTTTGCTGTCTGCAGAAACCACGTATCTGTTGCTGGTTGGTCAAGCTCTGAAAGGAGACCAACACAAGAAAGTAGAAATCCAAGAAGGTAATAAATTAACCTTTCTTGTGCACTCCAAAACAATTATAGTAGTACTATCTTGCTTCTTGTTTAGCATAAAGCCACTTAAAAATAAATTATAAATACATATAATATTTAAAGGTATTATTATATTATTGAATATTTCTTTTTATCTATATAAATATATTATAAATTGGCTATTGACATAATCATGTCATAATTATGTCAGAGAAACATAGGGAGAAAAAATTTGGTTCTGTTACATATTAAAGAGGTGCTGTATTTTCAGTCATAAGGCTTCCAGGTTTGTCTTAAAAATGCTATCACTGTAGCTTGGTGGAGTTCAAACTGTCTACTTTCCAACAGCATCTCAAAAGGTTCACAGATACTCTGTCTTAGAGCAAACTAAATTGAGGAATATTTGTCCTCCTGCAGATGCCCTGAAAGTAATAACCTAAATCCTTTCTCTGGCCTAGAAACATGATAATGCACATGAGACAGTCTCTAGAAAGTGCTCTTTCAACTTCCCAGGATCTAAAAGCTCTTTTTAATCCTACTATCTCTCCAGTGCACTGAGAGCTGGAAGCAGACCAGCCTCCTGGCTACAACAATTATTCCTATTTACAGAACACCAACAGCATGTATGGTGCTTAATGATATCATGGCAATAACTTTTGAGTATAGGAAATAAATGGATCAAGATCTGGCCCTATAAAAGGTTGCCTGGAAGCGAGATTGCCCCAGCCTAATCAGGTGTTATGTCATAATGTTACTCATTCTTTGCTGAAGACTACAATAAGGACTACAAAGTGCAAAGATTCTTCTTGTTTTCACTTTTTTTTCTTCTTGTTTCTATTTTTTTTTTCTTTTAAACAAACTGGTCTTTTCTTGTAAATCTTCAAGCAATGTAACCACCTTTTCCTCCTACTTTGGTTTAACTTTGAATGGATATGACAGCCAAAAACCACCACCAGCTGTGGTTATTGATTTCTTCAAAAATCTTCCTGGTCTGACCAAGCTCCAGGACACCAAAAAAAAATAATACTACTATCTCCCCTTACCTAAAGCTGTAGCACTGCACATTCAGCATACACCACTAACCTTGCCAAACTGCTGAGCAACAATGTTCATACTGCAAAGGGCTACTACTTCCCTTCCCAAGGTGCCAGGGAGTTCACATAAATCAGCAGCTGTGCAACCTCATTCATGCTGGATTCAACTCTTTTTGTTTTAGAATAAGTGTCTGCTTTAGTCTAACATTTTAATAAAATACATATCTTTCCCAAAGTTAATTACTGAATGGAAATATTGTTTCTCCACACCTCTCAGTGGGTATTGACCTCGGTTGAACCTTTTATGACTCACTGTTGTCCAGTGAATGCAACCAGAAACACAAATCACCCATTACTCCTCTTCCTCAAGCCCATAGAGTGGTATGTTGTGTTACCTACCCTCCCAAGCAAAAGACAGTTCAGTGTTTTTACTTGGTTTTAAGCTACATCTTACTCCCAGATTTTGAAACGATTGGTAGGAGAACAGCAGCAACAGGATACCATCAATTCAGCATGGCTCTCCTGCCTCCTCCTTTTGCCAGGTTGGCTCTTGCACATGTTAGAAGTGGTAGCCGTGCTACAAAGATTGCCTCAACTGTTGAAAAGCACACCAAGAAACAGATACCAGTCTTATCTTGCTGTTGTCCTCATTTTTGAGAGGCAGAAGTGACAAAGCCCTACAAAGTCCAGGATTTCTTTGTCTACCAACTGACTTCCGTTATCAACCCTCTAGAATGAAAAAGAAGGGACTGCTAATAAGCTGTTTCCTAAATGGACCTTCTACCAAGCTGTCCCAGGTGGTGCACCGTGTTCCAATCATGTTGGCCAGCAATGCTCTACCACTCCTGTAAACTGTACTCTTGAGACTTGGAAAACTAAAAGCATCCAAGTCACTCATTCAATCATTCATATTTCACAGCTGCAGTGAAAGTCTGTAGTGATCAACTTTACTAGTTTAGTATTTCTCCTGGATTTCAAGGTACTTACCACCTTGATCCTGTAAACACAGACACATTATAAATATAAATAAATATACAGCGTTAAATATGAGAATAAGTCACATACACACATACAGGACCATGGCTCAAATGGGTATGGAACACTCATCCAAATTATATTGATGGGTTGTCCACCATAACATGAGTTAAGCATTCCTGCTTTCCACAACTTCCCACAGCCCCAGCTGCATACACAATGCTGAAATTCACTTGTTTACAGCACTCAGAAGCTTCATCTGTCCCAATCCTATGCCCAACAACACTACATTCCTTACAAATGTGATTTCCAAATAAATACCCTGTCCCTAGTTTGGGCTCCAAAATATCTAGGGACATTCTCCCATTTGATGGTCTTTTAGGGATTTGTTTCTATTCCATTTATGGTAACAACGTTATTACGACAAAGTGAAAAACAGAAACAAAGAATAAAAATAATCCTTGGCATACCTGAAAAACAATACACTGTGGAGTTTTAATATTCACCAAGGAAAGTGAAAGCAAACAAAACAAGAGGCTAAGAGCAAAGATCCAAGACTATGAATGTACTGTGAGGCAAAAAGTATTTGTCATTTTACAAGAATTTTTTTTCCCCAATTTGTGGTAAATCACAAATAAATCACATGTATGCAGAGAGCATTGAAGAATGCAAAAGTCAACATTATGAAAACTAAATGCTCAACAGTAACTTTTCAACCAGAAAGCGATGTAGTCATTTAAAACATCTTATACAAATTGAGAATTTACCAAATAAGGAAGACTCCCCTGCAGTTGAGGGGATTTGCTGGGTTTCCGCTTTAGCTGTATTGTTTAAGTAGTGCCCTTATGACAATAAATTTAAAGTGGTGTCAGTGTTTCCATCTATGTTTTAATTTCCACATTTTAAAACTACTAATAAAAGAAAACACTTCAAGTTGGACCTAGACTAATGAGTTTATTTTTGGTTTGTTTGGTTTGCTTTTTTAAAACGCATTTATGTTGGCTTGGCTGCATATATTTCCAGAGCTGCATAAAATAATTTATTTCAACTGTGCTTTCTTTCTTTCTTTTCCTTTCAATACTCAGAGACATTTAGAGGTTTTAATTTGAACATTTACAGCCATCTCCCCTTTTCTACTGAACAAAAGGGTAAGTTGCCATTATAGCATGCAATTTCAATTTTTCTCAAAAAAATGTATTTCAATTTTTTAAAAATAGCTCATAATCTGATCGCCTCCAAAAACAAACTCTGATGTTAATTTTTAGTCTTAGGAATCCAGGACAAAAGAGATTGCACTTCTCCTTTCCCTTTAGTTGCTCAGCACCTTTCAAAATCAGGCCACTTTCACTGAGATGTCTAAATATAGGTACTTTTAGATACTTAACTTTAGGAACTCAGATTATTTTTTTTAAAAAAGAGGTCAAAATCATTGAACTTTATCTTGTTACCTTTGACATCCATAATTAAATTAAAGTGGAAGTAGATGCTTAAGCCTGCTGTATTTCTTTCTGACAACACTTATTTCTGACTATTTTTTCTTGTTTGCAATATTTTATGGCTTAACTACCTAGGCAGCTTGTCTTCAGTCTGAAATGCAGTGGTACATTCCAGCAGGTTTACAAGCTAAAAAGCACCATTCTGCCACCTTTCTGGTACAAATGACAGCATTATGAGTGCTTGAAATGGCTCAGCAGGAGCTGCAGAAGCAGGTACACTAATTTACTGAAACACAAGGCAAATTGCCCCCGTACCACAACCAGAAATGATAGGAACCAGAACCTCAGTCACAAAAAGCTAGCGATTGGCAACATATTTTTTCTCTGTGATGCAAAAATCCCCTTTCCTGCTCTGCAGGAGCCAGAGCACTGTTTATAACAAGGCATGATACAACTGATGAGCTGATGGATGGCACCCTGTCCTGTCCAGACTCTTGAAAAGTTTGGAGGCACGCCTTCCAGTCCTTTCCTTTCTTTCTTTGTATTATGTCACAGCTCATACTTTTGACAGCTCAATTGACACAATCATAATCAAACTAAGACTAAATGTGTCTTGGACAACCATCACCAGAGCAAGAAAAATGATATATCTACAGCTCAATACCTGGGAACCAAAA
Source organism: Pedionomus torquatus (assembly GCA_013398155.1). Lineage (NCBI taxonomy): Eukaryota > Metazoa > Chordata > Aves > Charadriiformes > Pedionomidae > Pedionomus > Pedionomus torquatus. Next base: position 321,007 of record VZRU01004963.1, on the reverse strand, counting down.
GTGTGACCATTCAGGATTATGGAATCCACTACACATAATAAGAAAAGTACAGCCATTGGCTTTTTATTTCTTTCTTTATTTAAACAGCAATTCTCTGCAGTTGGCTCCTACTGTTTGGAAGATTCCAACAAAGATCATTCTATGTGCACATGCTGGCAAAGGGCAGTACAATGCCCACAGAGTCATCTGTGAAACGCAATCCTTAATATATAGCAGATGAAGGAAAAATTGCATTTTTTCCCCTCTGCTTTGGATCTACTTGTGGTTAGACTGGAAGTCTCAACCCAATTTTCCTAACTGACATTACATTACACTGCAGTTATGCATTTGCACTTTAATGTTTATCTCATAAATCTTGAGCCATACGCTTTGGTCATGTCTGTGGAATATGTGATGTAATCTCAGTAGATGTAAGTAGAAAGATATAATCAAAAACACTAACCCAAAGGAGGATTTTTTTTTTCTTTTCCAGACTTTAAATTCAGAAGCAATGTTGAAAACAGTTTGTAATTTAATCCCTGTATGTAGCACATCACTGAAGCATACAGTGCATAAACTGAAAGGACTTTGTTCACTAAGAAAAAAAGTAGAAAAATGGTTCACAATGCTCTTTAGTACCTACAACATGCAGAGAATCACCACATTTGAGCAGGTTCTACAAAAATACACTGTGGTTCCCCCTGCACATCTACAGGACTTGAAGGAATACGTCTAACCTCTTATTACTATTACTCAAGAACTCTCATTACTTAAGTACTTAAGTTCAACACAACACCACAAAATTAGGGGTAAAAACTTATTTCCCATTGTAATGACACGACTAAAATATCATTAACAGATACAGCAATCTCAGTGGCTGATAATCGCTATAACTAATAGTAAAGAGATTAAATGAAGGAGAAAAATGTTTGGTCTGGGTATCAGGAAAGAATTCCTAAGGGTAAGATCTGCAGTGCACAACCCCAACAACTCTGAAGACTACATTACCAACTTGCTGGGAGCTGGGCTTAATTTGCATATAAATTTATAGCAAGCTTTCATCAGAGATAAATGTACAGGACTTTATTTATTTACGCTGTTAAACATACACAATGCTCTTCAAAAATGCACAGGGAGACAAAATACAGCTCAAGAGCTTCAAAGGAAAGCTTTATCAGTGGAAACACTGGCACAGCTTCTCTGAAACCAGCTTCTTAACGTCCGACTTTATCTACAATGAGGCCACCCGCAGCCCAGAACATGCTGGAGCCACGCACAAGGACAGCCAGAAGGATTTGTTCGAGTCCCCACTTCCAAGGAGACTTGCAAAAACGGCAGCCATCATATGCAGGCATCAAAGACATATCTGAACAAGGTTTAACCCTTGCTTAAAAATCTTGTTTGCAATTAATTTTAATGAAAAATTTATTTTCTTCTCTCTGAGCAATTCCAAAGATCCATTTCATTAAAAAAAAAAAATAAATAAATAAAAATTGAAGCATGAATAAAAATTTCACTGTGAAAACAAGAGGAACTACGCTGACTGAAATACATTCCCGCTTTGAAAATGACAGGTGTTCCATAATTTACCAAATCTTTTCTTCCAAGTTTTAATTGCTGGCTGACCCTCACATAGAAGAATACAAAAAGAAAAAGTTAACATGAATATACACATTTTTTGCCCAGTGGAGACTGGTGGGTTACCTTGCACTACTTCCTCTGCTTCCAAAGGCAGCAGGTCAGGGACCCGTCTGGCAGCATCCAAGCCAACCTGGATCTGGGAAACAATTTCCCCAGCAGCAGACAGAGCCAGCAGATTATTTCTTCCCAAGCTATCACATCTTTTGCAATTCAGCAACATCAAAACTAAATTAATCACAATAGGTTTTGAATAATGCTTTATCCACATCCTGCATGATGCAAGGCAAATGTGTGTAAGAAACATTTTGAAATTTGTGCGCCACAATTGTTTTCCTTGTTTTACTTTAAGGATCTCTTAAAGAAAAATGAACATTCTGAGGAACTGAATCAGTTAACTCTTTGCTTTGACTGCAAATTGCATCATCCCCTTTACGAGCAACATGGTCATTTACTGTGTCATGAGATGTTTCACAACACATTAATATCTGCTTCTCAACTACCAGTCATCTTATTAAGTTCTCAGCACGTTCTCACTTTGGAGCCATCCAGATAATATAGACAGCAACATTAACAGCAATAAAGACTTTGCTAGAAGTAATGTAGTATCTAATTAACAGTGATCTCAGTGGGGCAAGGCCAGAAGAGGACAACTGAACAAAAATCATCTGCATTAAAGTTATTGGAATATACATTAGTGGCTGCAGCACCAATTTTAATTAAAACTTAGAGGTGGTGATCCAAATTGACACATAACTAACACTGACACATAACTAACACTCCTGATCAGGTTCAAAGCAGCTACCCAATTTCTAGCCATCCTTCTTTTGTCTTTTGCACTTATTTATGGTTTAATGTCTATTAAAGCCCACTGTCTCCAGTTGGAGCAACACACTTTCCTTGCTGCCATGGTCATCACCAACCACCCAAATTCAGTCCAGCTCAAGAGGTCTGCCAACTCTTGCACTAGCTCCCATTTGTGTCTGGCTCACTGACAAAATAGGGACATGGGCTACCACTTCTGTGAGCTGCTTGTTTAAGACACTGTGGGCATTGTCAGGACAAGCAGAAGGCAGTACATTCTACGGCTGGCAAAGTCTCAGGATTTTCAGGAGATAAAATGGTTGCACAGAAGCCCAACATTGAATGAAATGAAGCCCTTTTTTAACATATGCCTCTTTATTTTAATCTCCTGTTCTCCAGTGCCAAACAGCTCTTTTACTCCAAACTGTAATACAAACCACTTTGTGTCCAAGTTTGCTATATGCTGTCTCATGGGTGTTTTCCAAATACTTTCACCTGTTTCTGTCATCATTTATGTAACACACAATGGCAAAGAGGAATGTTTTCGATATTAGTATGGGGGAGGGTGTTTCTGCAAGTTCACAAGTTTCCATGCTTGTAGATGTTGATCTACTTTCACTAAAGCCTCCCCAAGCCAATGAATATTGTAATCTGCTCTCGAGCAAGTATTCAAATTGGATGATCAATAAGCTTTTTTTATTCTGTTCTAAAGAGGTATTTTGTTCCTCTTTTCCAGAATAACGCTTCCCCCTCAACTTGTGAATTATTTCAGGTCTCGTCTTCTGTCTCTCACAGGATGTCAGTTCCAACACTCCATTTTAATGAAAGACCTGGCAAGCCTGTACCTTTTTCCCCCCCTGTATTTTTTTAAAATTAATTTAGTATTTTCTCATGCAACACATTCCCTTACAGCCCACATCAAGATAATGCTTCAGCCATATGTGAGTAAAAGCCTCTCCCCTCCCTGACAGAGTTAATCCAAATACAGGCAACCACTTCCACAAAGCCACTGCTAATCACATCTTGCCTCAATTTCCTTTTTCAGTTTTTCTTTTTCATTCAGTCTCCTGAACAGGATATTGAAAGGTTTCTGAACTTTATAGAGGTCACTGCATTAATAGACACCAAATCCTTCCCCAGCCTTGATAAGCTATTTTCTTACTTCTCACAATTTCAAGCTTCAGTATAAAAACCTTTAGGTAATTAAAAGCTTCTCATAGGGAGATTCTTTCCAAAATATCCCTCCCAATTTTTTTGCATTCACCTCCACTCCAAAACTTTTAATCACCAAGAAATAGATATCGTTCACTACTTTGCTACGTCCTCCAAGTAGATATCCACTGTACATCACTCAACACACACACCTATCCCTAACTCACGCCTCCATTGATAGAGGACAAAAATCAGTCTTGGCCAAATTGGTTAGTCAGGTAAGTAAGACTGACACAAAGCACAAGCTAGAAATGCTTCATCATCATGGCTGTTCATTCAAACATCTACTACCTAAAGTTATAAGTGGGAATCATTATTTTTAATAGTAATTTACTTAATGGTCATTGTCAATGTACTACATATTTCATTTGAAGAATATTTTGTTTTCTTGCACAACATGTGCCACGATTTCCCTAAGTAGTGGATTGAAATTGAGCTGGAACATTACTCATTTGCATTGTTTTTCCTTATTTTCAGCAATTTTTGCTTGGTATTTAGAAGGCTTTAATTTTGCACAATCTGTCAAATGGTGGAACAGAATGCATTATGTACAAGACTGACTTTTTACTTGAGTCTTCTACCTGATCTTGTTTAGCAATCAAAACTCAATTCACATACAGAAAAAAAAAAGTGCTTTTAAAATGTCTTGCTTTGTTTAAAAAACTTTTTAAACTCACATTCCTTTAAATAACAAGTTATCACATAAAACAGCAGAACAATTATGGCTGTAGTTAGTGAACTTGAAAAATGTGTTTAGATCAACTGAACAAGACTTTTGCTTTGGAATTGAAAAAGGGGGCTTTATTAATTTTACAGGCTCAAACTGGTTTCTAAACAGAGCATATGTTATTTTACTGAACTAAACTAGGTAAAATGAATTAAATATTCTCTCTGCAACTGCCAATATTAATCAAAGACTGACTTATTACTTTAACAAAGCTTGTTGTCTAGATAAATCATGTCAGTTAAGCTTTGCCTGAGACTTTTTTTGGCATAATCCAACTCCTATAGTTTTAAATTACATTTTTGTTTCCACATCCTTTCATGCAGTGAAATCCATGAATACCCTGATGTATGGAAAAACCCAAAAAGTCAGGGAGAGGAGGTTGGAAAAAAAAAATTAAAAAAATAAATCAGAAAAAAAATTACATTTTAGTAGTTATTTCCTGGCTTAAATTAGTTGTTATGATTTCATTTCATGCTAACAGCTACCATCTTTAATGCTGAAATTGAACCCTTTCAAACTAGGACTTTGTTTAAAATTTGAAACACTTTGATTTTTTTTTTTTTTAAATGCTTACCAAAAAATGAAGAAAGCAGATTTCTAAGTACTTGATGATATTAAAGCAAAGAGGCCAGAATTACAGGTAGCATCAGGGCTCAGCTTCTGCAGAGACCTGTGGCGTCTAGAAATGAAAAGTTAATGCCAAATATTGCACTCCCAAGGCCCACTGTGAATTCCTCCTGAGTCTTTCACGGACATACATTAAGCCATTATCAGGTTTGACTCATGCCAGAAGTTGTCTAAAGGATGAAATATGAGGAAGTAATCTCATTCTGAATCCAGCCGATTTTTTATTGCCTAATCATGGATGTAGGAATTTCTTTCCCGCTTCCATAATGGAGTTTTTCTGGGGTGCTCTGAAGACTGCATTAAAAAACAAGTGATCAAGTCCAGAATAGTCAAACCGTCGCAGGGTGGTGTGCCAGAGTTCACAGATGTCTAATGAATAATTTGCTAAAGAAGCACTTCATTATATACATGATAATGCACAAAACATTATGGGAACTCTGTTGCTTACAGCAGTTCCAGGCTCACTGCACAGCTGACATTACACTGCTATACTATAAACCTATGTCCCAAGTTCAGACCTCTAATTAAAGGGCAACAGCAAGTGAATGACCCTCTAGACTGAACACATAACATCCCTTTTGGAAGAGATATCTAATCCTTCCAACTCCCTCTAAGAACACAATTATCTCCAAGCAAGATATTATTTCTGAGAATTGCTCGTATCAAAACCCACTGCTACTAAATTAAACCACCGGCATTCTTCAAATAAAATTAAAGCTCAGAACATCAATTTCCACTTCATAATCCTCTGAGACATTTATAATGACAAACTGCCACAATGCAACCACGTGAAAATAGGTTGTCTTCTTCCAGCCCTGTAAAGTACAGCTGTATGGTTTCTGAAAGTCAAGTTCAATACAGCATCACTTGTTGTCTCTTTCTGAACAAGAAAACCGCTGATCGAAGGATTGCATCTAAGTTTGAATCTAAATATCTCTACTTTTGATGCATATCTTCAGAAAATTCTTCATTCCCTGTTGAACTGGGCAGTTTGCCATCACTTTTGTCACTTACAAACTTAACTACCACCCTTGCTCAGACCCTATAGCTAGAAACCACTTTCGTAACCATTCTTGTCTCCAGCAATAGCTTATCAACAGCTTCCAAGTGAACCCAAAGATAAGCAAAAAACCTATGAAGCGAACCAGAGAAAGGAATGGAGCATCCGCAGAAATAGCAAGTAGCACAAACATTTTGAGTTTACATAGTCACCAGCCTCTTGTTATCCAAGTGCAGGTTTCCCTATACCTAAAGCAGCTACATTTAGTCAGACGAAAAAATACCATGTTTTACATTTGTTCATTCTTTCTTGCAAGTTGAGTACAATAGTCCGGATTGTACTAAAAATGGCTTTATGCACTGCTTTGTTAGTAAAATGAAATCATAGTAAATGAATAAGAATTCCATTCTGAAGTGACATGCTGAGAATATAAATTATGTTTTATAAAGCCATCGTACATAACTGCAATCTAGATGGGCGCTGCTCGCATGAGCTATTAGACAACACTTTAAAAGCTGCAGTCTAGTTTAGTAGAGATAATTTTAATTGACTCAAGGGTGTATCTCAATGGTCCTGAAATTGTTAGGAAAATGTATTGCAGGGAAAGAGCATTCCCTCAGCTGTGGGGAGCAGAGTCAATGCAATCTAATAATGCTCTGGGTTTCCAACTGCTAGATGCATTTTGTGATTGGAAGTGATTGCATCAGGGATGTGGATGGGCCATATAAATGGAAGCTTTTATCACTGGTTAGCATAATTACTGCGACTGTCTGCACTGTGTTTGCATCAGCCAGAGCTGGTTAAGATTTTTGGAGAGTCACATAATGGGAGAACAGTTGTTTTCACAATGAGTTGTTTCTAAAGTTATTTATGTGAAATGTTGACTTTCACCTTCTTGGGATTTTCTGCTTGCCTTCTGAAGAGGGCAAAATATATGAAATGTGCAGGCTTCTAAAACCCCACTATTTGAAGAGCCACATTAAACTGTTATAAATCACTAATGAACAAAGAGCTCAAACCCAGTTGTAATGAGGCATCCTGCCGTACTCATGAACATTATCTGGGGATCTAGTTAAAAGAGAACTAGAACGTTTGAAAAACATTCTGTTCCTTTCTACTGACTCCCCAACTGGGGAGTACTTAACATCTTGAAAGAGGCTTCAAGTCAGAAACCCTGAACTAGAGACACAAATTGTAAATCAATCAACACCTCTCTCTCTCTCCCTGTTTTGGGGAGAAAAACCCGTGGTTTTTTTTTTTTTTCACCCCTTCTTCTCTATTTGAAATCATTCTTACTCCTGCACTTCCTTTTGCTCAGTTTTGAAGCAATAAAAACCTCCTTGATTTTAAATAAGTTTTCACTTTCAGTACAGTATTCTACATCTGATATTCCTATCAAATTTAGAGTTTTTTTGCTATTCAGTTAAGAAAAATCTCAGTGCATTTTATATTATTGCCCACATTATTGCCACAGATTCACTGGGATTCACCAGGAATTCATCATGCTGAAAACTTTTCCTTTCAAGGCAAGTTTCAGCCCTAACCTTCAAAGCCTCCTGAAGGTTGTCCTCAGCCACCCATAAGGTAAGGCCTCCTTCCTGCAGTACTGCCTTCCTGCGCCAGCTCAGCAGCTCAGTGGACTCGTCCCACAGCTGAGATTCACAGCCAGGGAAATCGCACTCTTGGCAGCTGGCCTGCAACTGGGACATTCAGACTGCAAGGGAGTATGAGGTTGGGCTGCAATTTCCACCACTGTCAGAACAAAGAGTAGAACTCATGCTTTCGCTTTTCCCATCTAGTTTTTGAAAGAAATCAATAAGAGGGAGGAGAGAAGGATGTAGAAATAGCAATCACTTTAACAGATGATTTTTTTATAGGCTTTGAACTACAATCAGTAGTATCAAGAGATTGTCTCAACTGAAAGCCTCTCAGTGCACATATTGCATTTCCCTTTCCTTTAAGTGACATACACATAAGAATTATTTTGCCTTTGATTTTACCTGATACCCAGAAAGAGCATAAGAACAGGCAAGGGCCCCTGACAGGTTGTTGGCCTTGGTCTATATGCCCACAAAACAGCTCAGACCTTATCATGACTGAGCCAGACACCATCACCATCACACCCCCAGAAAGACCTCGGGGCCTTAAATGGCAGTCTCACTTGTTGAGCCAAATCGGATCTTTCAGCTTTGAGTCACAGCAGTGCTGGAACATGAATGGTGCTAAGCTAAAGCTACTTATCCAGTTCCTTTGTAACCAAAGATTTTTTAAGATCAACTAGTCCACCATTGCAACAGCTAAAGATTTAATTGGTCTTGAAACAGCAAGACTACCATAAATCAGGATGTAACAATTTCATATTAGCCCCAGGAGACACAGCACCTACTTTTACAGCAGCAAGTAAGGGAATTTGGAAGCCTTTGATTACATTAACACAGATGATTTCAAGTGAAACAAATATTCCACTCACCCTGAAGGTTGGGACACTTGCACAGCAGGTACGCTACAGCTGTCGTGCTGCTGTTACCTCTGGCATGATAGATTAAGCCATGCAGATGTAGTTTTCCAGTCCATGGTCTAATATATTAAAAGGATTATTTTTTGATATTAGTTTCCCATGCAAACAATTGTAGTTCATTAAAAAATTAAAGCAGCCATTCTAATTCACAACACAATCCCACTGTGTTTTCTGCCATGTTGAAAGGAATTTTTTTTTCACTTAAAGGAATTCACTAAAGGAATTTTAGTTCACTTCAAACTGGATGTTTATTTGTTGGTCTTCCCTAAATGAGTACAATTCCACTCTTATCCAGCAGACAGATCCCACTGATACCTATTTGGTTGAACATCTCTGACAGCACCATTGAAGAACCCAGTTTCCATGGGCACACACCTATGACACGTGTCACGCAGGTGACGGCACAGAACAGCAGGAGGCACCTGCCTTGTCAGGCTCTATGGGCACCAGCCCTTCACAGCCACAGCAGAGTCCCTGTGCCTGCAGCTGGGACACTCCACAACTGCATACCTCATTTACTGCTTGTTGCCAAATTAAGTTATCAGTACTCTAGCATGTATGGTTTCATATAAACAGAAATTTATATAAATTCAGGGAAAATTAAAAAAAAAAAAAGTATGTTTCCAGTTTGGGTTTGGTTCCCTCCCAACTCCTCCGTTGTCATCACCAGTGATGGATGTTATGCTAATATCAGGCAGGATGCTATGTCCCAGCTACGATGATAGTGGTACTCAGCATTAAGCTACTTGGGTTCGCATATGTGACATAACTGTTAAGATTTTTTTGTCCCATTACTGAAAGCAGTAAGTTAGTCCAAATATTAGAGACATTTATCATCAACTGCAAAAAAAACCATTTCCTGCTTGTTTTCTTCAAAGCTGTCTCGGCAAGAAAAACAACCACCAAATCCCAAGAAATTTCTTTGAATTTGCAGTACCTCAACTGACCGTTCTTACAAAGAAATTCTAGCATGTTAAGTGAGGACTTAAAACACACTGTAGTCCTAAATCCTAGAATTTGGGATGCAATAAGCTGTAAGTGCCTCATGATGCATAGGCTACCAATGTAACAAGTAAAGCTTTTGTGTAAGAGCATGTAGTAAACATCAGTCTTTAACCTAACACAGTAAACGCTTTCTGAAAAACTAAAAGACAATTCTCCCCTGGGTACTAATTGCTCCACTTTCCACAGAGCTAGAAACACATCTTGCAGACAGTAATATACTTCTCAAGAATCTTTTGTGCATTAACCACAGAATTACATATAAATAGTTCTAACTAAAGCTTGCTTTTAGATACCAGTACAAAGTGTGCCAGAAGCAGACAAAACGTACTTAAAGACGTATTCAAATTTTATTTAAAGAATAAAAATGAGCTTCAGTAAAGGCTTGTTTCATTGTTACATCAATGCCAAATCCTTATTTACAATATATAGAGCTAAAGCGAATAGAGGGATCTATCAGTTCAAATCCTGATCCTTGAATACTCTATTATTATTAACTACAAACTTTTAACTGAATACAAAATTACTGTCACTCAAGGTAATATGTTCCAACCATGTAACTTGATAAATCTATCATCATTATTACCTTGCATTTTTTCTGCAATCATGATATTAGCTGCCATAAATTAATTGTTATTTTAATAGAGTAAGACCAATTTAATGAATTCAAATATGAAAAGGTCTAAATTGATTTTTTTCTCTCATCACTTATCAACCTGGACCACAATCCCCGTCATAAAAGTACAGGCTCTTCAAAAATAATTGTTCAGCACCCAATTTAAAAGCTTCAGTGAGAGCTTAATTTGATCTTCTATCTAGCCCCCAATTAAAAGAAATACACTATAAAAATAAGGTGGTTTCAAGCTAGTGATGGCAGTACTGAATGTGATATGTGTATTTAAAACTATACAAAAGTTAAAAGCAAGATGTATAAACCAAAGAAAAATATGTTTAATTTTCTGCAGAACATTCATCCAGATTTTTCTAAGTGACAATATCATGCTGTACTGATCTTCAGAATTACAGGTTAACATTTGGTTCATCTACAAAGTAATCACCTTTATGAAAGAAAAGTGGATATCATCACTATTTTTGTTTTTAAAAACATATAATTAAGTGTCAAATATGGTTTATTTCCAGCTTTACTTTGTATACCTATTCACCAATCACTAATATTGTATATCCAGACAACGTACAAGGAAGGTTACACTCAGGTTTTCAAGCATCCAGCCAACAACTAGCCCAAAATTCAAATGTATGTCTTTTTGATAACATGGTATACAATGTTTCCTCATAAACAGGTTAGTTGTGCCACTGCAATGACTTCTTTAAATAAATTAAGATTATTTCTTTTTTAGTATAAATGGTCTCTTTCTCCAGTTGAGTTACAGTACAAGTTTTAAGGTAAATTTTTTAGCTACATGCTACATCTATAAGCTTGTGGTTAAACATCCTGTCTCTAAAAGAGATTGTTTAAATAATAGGATTATTGGATTTAAGAGTTCAAATCTTCTCTTCACCTGAAATCAACACTTCCATTCTCTCCTGCTTAGCACCTACACTCTAGATAACTTATGAGAACATTTTTCTATTCCCATGCTCTATTCTGTGTGTTTTACCAGCCAACTGATTCCAGGTCAGAAGTAAAAACCAACTCACTGCAGTCAGTAGGGACTGATCACCTGGCTACATCGTTGTTTGGGCATCCTACAGTGTTAATTTGCAGAGGGGTTGGTGAAGGGGGGTGGGGGAGGTAGAAACATATAGAAACAGGAAACCAGAAAAAAGCAAGAGCAATTTCAAACAAGAAATTTTGGTTTTTCCAACTGCACTCAGAATCATTCAGCAACATGAATGCTATTAGCATTAAATATTAACACCAGTAACTGAATCCTTAGCAATTTTCATAGCTCTTTCTTTTTGTCTGCTATTAAAGAAACTTTTAGACTCCTTGCTCTCACTATACCTTTTCTCTATTCCTTTCTCTCACAGTCTAGGATAGCTTATAGTCTATAACACTAAACTCACAGCAACAGTGAGTTGCTTGCCCTTTTTTCTTTTGGTGGGTTTTTAAAGCAAAGATTTATCACTCCCCTTTAGCTTAAACCATTGAGTATTAACATCACCCAGTGATCAGAGGAACCATTAGACAGCATTGTTCTGACATCTTTATAATATATCCCACTGCATCATACTGTTTTTTGATAAACTGAAATGCATTGCTGATGTTCTTGCACTTACAGCATTCTTAGAAAACAAAAAATTAAGGAATTGATGATGTATTATTTGATTTGGCCCATGCTGAAACTGTCTGGCTGTAGATGCTGGCTGGGGAGGATCATTTTTATTTCATGTTATGAAAACTGGCTGGCCAAGACATTCAGAGAAACCAACACATTTTTGTTGATAACACTGTACCTTTGTATCTAAACAAATTATAGCAACTACACCAGGCAGTTGAAGTAATGCAACAGAAGCCATGCAATGACAAAGGAGAGAGCTGATTGTATTAAATCACTCTACATTAGTTGCATAACTGGCATTTATCGTGCAGGGAAGTCATCGACCTACTAAAACATATTTTTATCATATGCACATTACTTCATTTGGCCTTTGGGGATGTTTTGAAGGAACTTTGAGAGCAGGAGAGGGACTCTGTCAGGAAGTGTAGTGATAGGACAAGGGGTAATGGTTTTAAACTGGAAGAGGGGAGATTTAGATTGGATATTAGGAAAATATTCTTTCTTGTGAGGGTGGTGAGGCACTGGAACAGGTTGCCCAGAGAAGTTGCAGATGCTCCATCCCTGGAAGTATTTAAGGCCAGGCTTGATGGGGCTTTGAGCAACCTGCTCTAGTGGGAGGTGTCCCTGCCCATGGCACGGGGGTTGGACCTCGATGATCTTCAAGGTCCCTTCCAACTTTAAGCATTCTATGAATCTATGAACTTGACCAGAACAGCCCAGATAATGAAACTCTTATCTCTTCTCATACTGTAGTTTAAGATGGAAACCAGGCTATAACTTGGCTAAATATTAAAAAAATAACCAGCAATTTTATTTTTTATATTAAAAAAAAAGAAAGAAAAAAAATAGCTAGTTCAGCTAATCAGCAATGATTTTAGAGATTAGAAAAATGGGGTGGTGTTTGTTCAGAACACCTTTGTTACATGGCAGAAGTTCTGCTAGGAATATGGCCTAATCTGGCTATTCAAAATGACCAACCACATGGTATATATTTATGCAGTTCTACTGGTATGCTGGCCTGTGGGGACAGTAATCAACAGCTACTTTTTCACTGAGCAAACTGCAGCACAATATCAGAAACAGACATACTTTTGTTCCTGAATTGTACCATATTACGACTGGGGAGCTGTGCTTTCATAAGGAAAGAATTCCCTGCATGACCTCAAATACAGCATTGCCATCAACTTCAGCTTGGGGCAGCCAAAGGAGAAAAAGTCAAACCAAGCAATTCAGCTAAATGATGCAAGAGGTAACACTGCAGAATGTTGTCCAAAAATAAACATTAATAAATGATCAAAATGCTAGAAACCTCCCTCCTACATGGACCAGACTGACTTAATCACACGAATCTTTATGAAAACTTGAGAACAGAATGAGACTTTTGCAAAAGTCAGAGGTGACAAGTCTACACATCTTATGCTTTTACTGAAAAAGTTTTTATGTTCTGTATTGCTTTGACATGAAATACACCCATTTAAACTAAAAGTACATAGCTTTCTGTTTTAGCCAAACATAAGAGCTATTCAAATACTGTACAGTATCTCCAACTTTAAGCACACCACAGTCATCACTAAGTGATAAAATTAGAAAACTCATACTCTGAGATAATTCACCAGTGCAAGAGAGCTTTCCTGAAGTCATTTGCAAAAGATTCACTGCTAACTTTTCCTGAAAGCAGTCCCTTCAATTACTGCATCTTTTAAACTTTGCACTGCATAAAAAGGATGACCTGTGGGTGGCCCAGATAGCAATTTTGCATTCTACAGCAAAAGCCTCACAAACTTCTTCATAGGATGATTCACAACTTGTTATACAATGTGTTTCACTAGCACTTCTCCGCCCACTGATGGTTTCCTAAAGCTCATGAGGTAACCACAGCAATTGCTTACACAGAAAAGTAATACTCTACATTATGGAAGTAACATAATATATTTTAGCAATGTATATACAGAAGAGTAGTCAGTGTCATGTAAGTAGTCAGGTCTCCATGGACCACCAGTAATGCACAGACTATGTTTGGTTTGGGTTTATTTAATAGAGAAAGGGAATTAATCCCACAAGATTTCTGTTGAAGCGTGGACACTTTGCACAGGCAACGTAGACCACTCTCACAAAGAGTGTGAAATAGCATTCCTTGGAAAATTACTCCAGTTTTGCAAATCAATCTTAACTGAGATATTAGAAACCAAATTTTCCCCAAAGAGCAACCTACCAGAATCCCAAGTGAAACAAATCAAACCAGACATAAAAGAAAACATTCTGGCCCTTCAGAAAAGCAAACTGAAAAAACAAGTAAAGATAGAGGGGAAGAGGGGAAATCACCCTGGGCAACACTAGTGCTTTAACATAGCTTTGCATTTTTAACTGTAGGGAAATGCCTGGGAAACTTGGAAAGGCCAGAGTCTTCCACCACCCATGGTGGGCACCTCTGATGGGCTGTGGGAGTACTGGGAGTGTAGTAGTGTAAAGAAAATGATACAGCTAAAGGGAAAAGAACAGGAGCAGCTATAGGGTTTATTAACATATTTTTCTTTCTATGTAATGAGACAATAATTCCCAAACGTCTTTTCTTCTTGACTAGAGTTCTGTAAAAACAATTGCTCCAACATTTTAGAAGTCAAATTCTCACTCTTGACAAGGATATCATTTCAACAATAAAACCTAAAAAGTTACCAAGATCACAGAATCTAATAAATTGTCCCAGCACACATTCAAAAATACTTTGTGCTACATATAAAAATCTGTGAGAAATTATTCTGAAGTCTTCAAGTCTAAGTTATCTCCAAGGGCATGTAAACTCCATGCAAGGGAGAAGAGAGGCTGCGGGAAGAAGCTAGGCAAACAGCAGAATCCTGCTCTCACGTGAACTCGCTAGAGTGAATCCATATGATACCCCTACAGTTTTTCCCTTGGTGTTTTTACACTTACAGCTAAGAATGTACTGGAATCAACAAGGAAACAAAGACTTTGTGTCAATAACTTCGGGTTGCCTTGCCACTGGGAGTCTTTCAACATCAGAAGCTGACTTCAGTGCCTAAGCTATTTTCATCACCACTGCCAATCAACAGAAGGAGAAAGGTGATCTCATCTGATTGATTTTCATTGCCCACAGCTAAAAATCCCTTTCTTAATGGAGGTAGCAAACTTGTCATCACACAGCAGCATTTCCCTTACAGAACTGTGCACACAGTGAAATACTGGAGACATGCACCAGCCTCAGCCAGGAATTTTTCCAGAGGAAGAATGTTAAAATCAGAAAGTATATTAACCCTTTCATTTTGTTATTTCTCTGTAACATTTAACAAACCTTATACTGCATCAAGCTCTTAAAAGAAAGGTTTGGGCCCAAATAATTTCCCACTAGGTTTTAGTCTGTTGAAACAGTGAGGAAATGAAATTAATTCCAAAGCAGCACATGTAAAAATATTTCATGTACTTTTAGCTTAATAGAAAACATCAGGAAAGGCAAATCTTTTAGAGATTAAGAAACAAAAGCAGCTTCATTTCTTCTTCTTTGCTTCATTTATATATACTTTGCAGTTTCATCTCTTAATTAAAAGCAAAACATGTTTTATTATTCCTGCTTTCTAGATGGTTCTACTCCCACCTACAGCACCTCAGTTGAGACCAGGCAGTTTCTGTCTAGGAAAGAACAAAAGAGCTGCTGTCATCCAGCTAAGGATATGGTGTTGTTTTCTGTTTGTTTCCAAGTCATTCAGGGTTTTCATCATCATCTTTTCCTGCACGGAAGCTTTCAGACTTTCAGTCATGTAACACAATGAGTTACTTTTGCCACTGACACAAAAGCGTGCAGGAAAGACAACTGGATTTTCAGCAGCAAGCTCAGGTCATCGATTGTCAGTGAGCATCCAAGTATGCATCCTCAGAAGAAAATTTGGCCCTACAAACACTATCCATTCCAACCCTCCAGGGACTCCACTGATCATTTGTTTTGGAGATGAAATTTCTTTCCTCTTTCCACCAGAGCTTTGTAAAGAGCAGATGTTTTCAATGCTGTATCCCTAACGATGCCAAGATGGTGGGTTGGTGCTTTTTTTCCTGAGCAGTCAATTTCACATCCAACAACGTGTGCAAATGATTTGAAGTTGTTCTTTCTGATGCAAGGTACCTCACACTTGTCTATACTGCCTTTCATCTGCTGTCAAGCTGGCTGAAATAGATACGGCTCCACAGGCAATGACTGTAGGGCTGGGCACAGAAAAGCAGTGCGGCATCTCCCCCATTACACAGCCCAGAGCATGTGCTGGCACATGGAGGTGCTAACGGAGAAAGTTGAACTTTTATTACCATCCTTCCATGTTATCTGCAACTTAAGCCTTGTTGCCCAATTTAACTTCTCCTGAACTCTCTCCTAGTCTACATTAACACTAGTTAAGCTAAATATTTGCCACCTTTTTTTTTTTTTTTTTACAAATCTTAAAGTAATTAGTAAGTATATTAACAGTACTGTCTTTATATAGAAGCTTTAAACACACACATACATTCTATTGTTGAAAGCAGATTCATTCCTATTCTAATCTAAAAGCCTGTCCACAGAATTGCAATCATATGGAATAACGCAATTATGTTCACACATTTAGCAATGATGTAACTTTAGAGTTCGAGTGCTGTTTCGATTTATCTAGCAACTTTAAACGTAAAGGGAAACAACAGAGCCACACTCATGCCAGCAGCTTACCTCCTTAGGCTTCAACAATGCAGTTCAAGCATTAGGACCCCAGCAACTTGGGCTATTGGAGCTGCTCCTGTGCTGATAGCCAAGCCATATTTGATGCTACTTTCAAGCATCTTTGTACTATACTGCAGAAATGTGACTATTGTTTAACTCTGTCCTCTTATAGACAGTAGTTACGGAGTTATAGGGTTTATCAAAGGCTTCCTGTTCTATCACAATATAAGAATACAATGGCAGAACTGGACTAGGTCACCTAGCAGTGCTCACTCTTCCCACTTTCATGATCGCTATGGATATATTCAACTTGAAGGAAGTTTGAAACATTTGTCCAAGACATTCTCCCATCTATATAAAATCTTTTCTTACAGTCAAAATCAAGAGTATGCAGAGCCAGACAAGAACATGTCCAGGATACAATGTGTATTTAATACCCTAACTGGCATCTAGTCTCTCTTGGGGACCTCTGCCAGCAGAAGCTGATGAGCTACTCTGTGCTGAGAAGGTATAATAAATATGGCAGTTTCCAGCAGGACACCTCAACCATCTGCTAAAATGAAATATTGGTGTGAATCAAGAGTCGTGCAAGACTGAATGCAGAGACTTATGATTAGAGTACAGAGAAAAGAAAGTAATTTTCATATAAATTGGGTATAATAGCACAGCTCTGCACTAGGGAACACCCTCCAGTGGGTCTGTCTGATGCCTGTGGGCAACCCTTGTAAGGGCAAACCTCTGCTTCGTAAACAAGTTTGGGGTTTTTTTCAAGGCTGAATTTTCATTCTTGACAGTATCAAGGTTCATTCACTGCAGCCCATGCAAGGTATTTGTAACAGACAGATAATGGAGGATCAAAATGCAGGATCCATCCCTTAATGGAACTAGTGAAACTAGTGGCTAGTGAAATTGAGGTGCCTTCTCACGACATCCTGTAAACCTATCTGAAAATTCCACAAAGATCAACAGTATGACAAAACCACGTCAAGTAATTGCTATGGTTGCTTGGAAAGTAATGCAGATGTTTTGGCACTCCCACCGCTCCTTACTGCTCTCATCATGTTTCTAGCTTATTAGAAATCAATACGAAACAAACTAAATCTGGATAGCAGATGCTAACCGCCTCCAGAAACGTTTTACTCCCTCTGTATTAAGACAGAAAAGGACCAAGGCAAAAGTCCAGCTTCCTTATGGTAACAACTGGGGAACTGGCTCCCCAACAGCCAAGTCTTAACAAACTTTGCTTTCCACAAAGCATCTAAAAAATGGAAGAACTTTTGCAAGCAATTAAAAAAGCCCCACGAACTACACACAGACTTCGCAAAATAAAAAAATTCTTTCCAATCAATCCCCTAACTATGCAGGCCTTCCTGCAGCAAGGAAACGAGCCCTGTCAAAAAATTAATTCCAACACCATTTGAACCTCAGCCAAGATGGTTATCTCCTCCATATTTTACCTCATGTTTGGGTTGGCTGACACACCTAATCAAATCCATAACTTTAGTCATTTTGCAGCCTCCTCACTCCCCCTCCCTGCTTCAGATGCAAGACAATGTACAAAACATATTTCAGATGGAACGATTCAATATGGAAAACATACAGTTCATCCAGAAGGAAAGATTTCAGATATGAAAAGGCTCGACACCTCTGCGTATCAGGGATCTCTATGCTATTTGCCATTTTTGCATCACGGGCATGCTTGTTATAAAGAGATAAGAAATTCACCTTCAGTTTCATAATATGAAAGTTTCCTACCAATACTGCTTGATACTTCCCATCACTGAGGAATAATCTCAGCAGATATCAGTCTTTTGATAAGAAATATGAAAAAGCAACCTAACGATTTGATGATCCTCAAAATTTGGAAAACAAGAGCCACAGTTTAGGGAAAGTCTGGTCTTTAAATATCATTCAGAGTCCTTCCTAAAAATTAAAAGGATTTGAACCAGGAAATATTGGGGTTTATATCTCATACTGCAAATTTATTTTAAGCTAAAATTGTGTATTACTGGTCTTGTCAACATGATTTAGAACCTCATGCTCCAGACAGTTATGCTAATGGTTTTATTTGCAAAGACTGTATTGGAGCAACACAGGAGCCTGGTGTTCTGGACCTCTGATTTATCATAGGTTCAAGTCACCAACTTCACTTTGCCTCAAGCTGAAGTGGAAACATAAGACCATCCACTAGCCACTGCTTCTGGATGCTGAGAGAGGTTCTTGACAGAAGGTGTGTTGTCATTTATGCTCTGGCTTTGCAGTCCAGAAGTACTTGCAGCTGTTGTGCCACGCTTTTTGTAACAGCAGTCAAGATATTTTGAGATTTAAAAATTAACATCAAAAGACAAAAATCAAAGATAAAAATGAACAGCATAGAAATGGTATGAACCAGAGTTAGAAGACCACAGTGACCACGGGGATGCATTTGGTTTAACTTGCAGAGAATGAGATATCTTTTTTGCCTTAAAAATTCTGATCTGTTCAGAATAAAACAGGTAGCAAAGCCTCATATTCTCCCATCTATACAAGTTCACAAGTCTGAAGTTCAGCCAATGCTCTTCTCCAGCAGAAATAGTACTGATGAGTAAAGTCCTTACTGTCTACTAGCAGCCACACAAAGCCAAAGCAAACAGTGACATCCAGATCTTTTCCCAGGGGATACTATATTTTAGAAGACTGTTCCCTATAGCAGGCATACAGATTCATACATCTACAGTTACAGTCCCATGGAGTTCTCCTGCATGAAGTGCATACTGTTTCTAGTTTGTATAGTAATGGCTATTTGGCTATACGACAGAAATCACAACCAACACAATCAGAATCCGTCACACAGGAGCTTGCTAACACTTCACAATAAAGCTCTCTCCACCATTCCTGATTTCTTCCCAATTCCTCTTGCTTATCTCTAAACCATTCCAAGATCAAGGCACTCAAGAACCCATTCTCCACGTAGCTGTGGGATTTACAGATTCCCATGCACAGATGTGTTCACAGAATTCTCTCTAGTATTTCACTACTACTAACCATTTCCACCTCCTCTCTTACTTACTCTCTTAACCTACTTACATGCTCATGAGTCTAAACCAGATTGTTACTGTGCTAAAAGTTGAAGACAAACTGTATTAAAATTTTCCCTGCATAAGCCTCTGCAACATCAGTGAGGGAGACAGATGACTAGACCACATGTAGCTCAAATATTTTCAATGATTTTGTTTGACCAGAAGGCATCCATTGCCTTGTTATAGAGCTCTGCAGTTGAACCCCATGGAAATATCTTGGCATTCCCTTGAAGTCATGAAATGCAGATGTAGCAGTTTGCACTGAGCTGATGCTTTGGAGATGTGCCATCACACAAACTCAGCACATTAATAGTCTGGTCACAATTTCCATTTAGATTCAATGACACTTAAAATGATATGTTTTTACATTTAAATTATAGATAAGCTTGGAAATATTTTAATCAGTAATCAATTTCTTACCCCACCCAAAAACAGATGGTAAAATATCTCAGTTAATAACAGGAATGTATGAAGGGAAAGACTTAGAAAATAGTAATACTGAGAAACACAAAGAACTTTTAATAAATGGGACAAAGCTTGAGCTCATGGAGGAAAATAGTATCTGCACTTCAATTGAGTCAATGTTGGGGTACTCTGGCATATATTGGTATTTACTTATTTTCAGCATATACTGCATACTTCCAGGGGATTCTCTCAAGTGAAGTAAAATACTTCCCCCATGCTAAAAGTAAAAAGTCTTACCACTTCCTTAATAATAGTGCTAAATACATTTTTTCTATCAAAATGAAAAAGCATACCAGGATTATCAGTAGAAATACAATCAATACAAAATCTTCCCAAAGGCACTCATAAAAATTCAGCAATGGCGTCACCAATTATTTTTTTCCAAAAGTATGACAGCTACCCATGTCATTATATACAAATCATGTATGCAATGTAAAGAAATAGTACACCATCTAGTTACCTAGTTAAAACCTCCTGTCCTAGCTCCAGTGTGACTATAAGGAATAATAATTAACATCTACCAGCCAGTTCAGTATTTGTAAGCTGTAATGTTAACTAGCTTACGGAGACAAACTTCTCATTCCTAATGAGGTCAGGAATTGAAGATCAAATTTTCATTGAACATAGCTCCAATTTCTAAGTGCATTCAAGGTTTGGCCAGATTTGGGTAGGGTTTTGTAGGAAGAAATACATCCTGGACTGTCAAGAATAGATCCTATGGCTGGGATAATAAAAATATATTTTGTAAATAAAATATTTGGATTGCCCTAAATAAAATAAATAATAAAAATAAAGGATTTTGTTTTTACAGTCATCTTTCTTGGGCATGACTACATTAGCATAAATGAAAGAAAGCAACCTTAAGTGCAGAGTAGTTCACCCAAAAAGCTGGAATTCACTGAAGTTATGAATGAAAATGAGCGTCTTATGAAAAAGAATGCTGAGCAACTCTGGCAAATGCCACTATCATAGAGCCAGCTGTACCACAGCTAGCCAGCCAAAAATATCCACAACCTCACCTCTGGCTGTAGCTTCATTCACCTTTCCTTATTACATGAAAGCATAATACTCAGGAGACACACACAGTTGCTTAACTTGAGGGTGTTTCCATCTTAACCTGACACATCTTTTCTATATCCTACTTTGAACAGAGTAGCCACAATCATTATATTATAGCCCGACAAGCTGCCACTTCACAGCTTTTTATTTGCTGAAGGGAAGGTGCTGCTGTAACAGGAAAGTTAACACATTCTATCACTGTACAAAAAGGAAGATACCATCAGAGAACACCTATTCTTTTCTAGACAAGTTCACTTTCTGTCAGCCAGCTGAAGAAAACTCACTTTCAGGCCACCTCTATTCCAAACTGATGTCTTCTGCTGAATCTTTCTAGCCCAACCTTCAGACTATTATTTACCTTGCAGTTCTCAAACATGCAATCTATCCATAGGTAGAAGTACCTTTTTTTAATCTGTTAAAAGTTTTGCAGGATCAAGACTTTTCTTTAGTAACCACCACATAAAGCCAGAAGGCATTATGCTCAACTTTCCAAGAAGCTAGTTTCTGGTATTTGCTAGTTCACAAGATACTTGCAAGAGTTACTATGGAAATAG
>VZRU01004963.1:276064-298116 GCA_013398155.1 Pedionomus torquatus | reverse complement strand
TATAGCCCGACAAGCTGCCACTTCACAGCTTTTTATTTGCTGAAGGGAAGGTGCTGCTGTAACAGGAAAGTTAACACATTCTATCACTGTACAAAAAGGAAGATACCATCAGAGAACACCTATTCTTTTCTAGACAAGTTCACTTTCTGTCAGCCAGCTGAAGAAAACTCACTTTCAGGCCACCTCTATTCCAAACTGATGTCTTCTGCTGAATCTTTCTAGCCCAACCTTCAGACTATTATTTACCTTGCAGTTCTCAAACATGCAATCTATCCATAGGTAGAAGTACCTTTTTTTAATCTGTTAAAAGTTTTGCAGGATCAAGACTTTTCTTTAGTAACCACCACATAAAGCCAGAAGGCATTATGCTCAACTTTCCAAGAAGCTAGTTTCTGGTATTTGCTAGTTCACAAGATACTTGCAAGAGTTACTATGGAAATAGTATTTAATGCAACTTAGATTAATGCTGCTATGGTTTCTGCAGCATTCCCTGTACTTAAGCAGGAAATATTGCAAAATCCACAATATGTAGTCCCACCACAGGTAATACAATCTCTAATAATGCTTTTTTACTACCTTCTGCTAATGGCTTTTTCAAGGCATGCTGGTTTATGTGATTAAACTAAACTGAAAAACAATGTTGAAAAAAAACCACTTAAAAAGTGAAATAAAGCATGGAGTAATTATACACTTCGGTATGTTTTACCAGTGGATACCCTGAGTGGAGAGTCAAAAGAGGAAAGGCAAGAAGTGCTTCAGCATAAGCACTTCAGGCACACTGCTTGACTTGAGCTCTGAAGAAGCTGCCAGAAGATACATCAATCAATACAGAAAAATTAGTTATGTCTTTTCTGTCCCAAAATCTTACGAGCTTTTTTTTTTTAATTACACTGTCATTGTGAGCATCTCTCCTTTTCCCTTCTTAAAACAGCATGCTCCATTTCCAAAATGGTAGGAAAAAATAGTAATATTTAAAAATAAATCAGTCACCTGTACCTCCTCTTCTTGAATTACAAGGATTTAAGGGGCCACTCACATACAGCAAAGTGTCTCAGACTATCAACACACCCTAAAGAGGTCAAAACTTTGGCACTCCTTTGCAAAATATTAAGGCAAATTGAGTAAAGTGATTACATGCACACTCTTGAAAGAACAGTTTTGTTATTCAAAAGACTCTAANAAATTCTATGCTGCATTTTCAGAGGCAGGGAAGAGGAAAAATATCACTCTCCACACCACTGACATTTGAGATTCTGTTAAGAATGCACATTTAGGCAGGACCAGGATTAGCATCCTACATTTGTGGTTTAGATCAGGAAATGGGATGCACTTTGGAATAGCATTTTTTGTTTGCATAAATTTCTGAATGAGAAGCCAAAGCACGTGGCATATGCTGCAAATTTGTTTAGAATGTTAAGATTTTTTCCAGAGCAAGGAAGTATAGTTCAATTCCTCTATAGTTAAATATAGATGTGAAGAGGGGCCTAAACCAAAATGAGAGAGAGAGAAGAAATTCCATAATTGACCAACATAGATTTCTTTTCAGATCTAAGTCCTCAGTCATAGAGAGAAAAGTTTTTTTTCCACATCGTCTGTCAGTATCAATATTTCTTCAACACAGAGCAACTCCACCCATGAACAAAATGGAACAACAACAAAAAATCCAAATACCTGTACCCTTTCCTTATAACTGATAAATGCTATTTAAAGAGATTTCACTCCAGTTGTTTGTGATATAAGTTATGTATAACTTCAGCATTTCTAACTATAACAACTTAAGTCTTGAAGCGTTTTTTTTTTTTTCCTACTTGCTTTCCTTACTACGTTTTACATTCCGAAATTCTGGGACTGCTACTGCCTCAGAGACAGGACTGGATCAAGTATACCACCATGAAGTCATCACCTCAATATGAAATGAAATAACAGCCTGTATATTTTACCACCGAAGATGATTATTCTCATACTGACCTAACTAAAACTGTGCCCCAAGGAAAGAGTGGGCTTTCAGTGAAGTTCAAAAGCAACCAGATTTCTTTTGTTGAGAAGTTTTCTACAGTCCTTGGACTTACTCTGCAGAAATCTAAATTAAATGGACACAAAACCTATTTATAGCTACCCAGTTCTCAAAAAAAAATCTGCTCCAAAAACTGATTTTATTTATTCCATGTAAAGACAAGACAACTACTCTTGTCACCTGCAACAGCTCCCTCAGAAATAAATCTATAAACACAGAATATCAGAGAACTTGATTCTTGCAGAAGAACTCGGACACTGTGTACACTCTAATGATTCCTGTCATAAGACTGCAGTGACTTCAATAACTGAAAATCTAGAGGACTGCACAGCAGTACAATGGGAATGCTGGGTAATACTTGAAGTAGTAGCAAAAGAAAAAACAAACAACTCTTAGTAATCAGCTCTGGTCCAAAGCATGTATTTCAAGGCATTTTATTTTATTAATTCACAAATAAGTTCTGCCTCCATATTCGCTACGCTGTTTTCTAAGCTGCCTGTAGGATCCTTGCTTTATGTGCTTTGAAAATCACTGTGGCCTAGGACAGGAGGTATAAATGGAGCACTAACATTAATCTTCTCTCTGTGGTTGCAACCAACTGCAGGATAGTCACTGAAGGAAGCATAAGATGCAGCATAATTTCATTGATCTCACACGAGGACATGACATTTCCAGAAAGGTTGCAGCAGAAACAAAGCCAGTAGCTTTGAAACTGCATGAAGAACAGTATTTCTCAGGGTCAGAGTGAGTGCTAGACTAGGAACCCACAAATTACCTCTTCCTGTTTCTTTTAGTTTACAAAATGTCTTCAAGAGATTTGGGGTTTTAGCTGAAGTTTTATTTGCTTTCTGTTCATTAGTTACAACATTTTTAAAATGTGCTACTTTATGAAGCACCAAAAAACTGACAATCATCATTAGAGCATTGCGTGGTTTAGTTCAAACTGCTGCTCTACCTCCTTGGTGCTCAGCAGGAGTCCAGCTGGTCTCTTCACCACCTTCTGCCTTCAAAATCATTATCCTGCAAAACTGTTGCTCGAATGGGATCCTGCAGTTACTCCAAGAGGACTCCAGTGAACTGCACAGATCTAGGGCAAGCAAAGCAGACGCCACCAAGCATCAACCTTCTGAGGGAATTTATAAATCACCCCCATATTAGTCTACCACACAGTCATTTACCTCTTTGGGTGCATATATACTTTTTGAAAAGTAGAAGAAGTTCCATCATAACTTCAGTGCAGTGGCAAAATATAAGAAATTGTGGTAAGAGTATTACATATGCATGAAGGGATCCTGCTTGCTAGGATAACACTGTACATGATGGCTGGAATTAATTTCCCAAGTAGAAGACATAGTTTTTAATAAAGTGTGACACAAAAAAAAATATCAAATATGTTGATTTAAAAAAAAAAATAATCAAGTAATGTCTTTGTGTAGCTATCTGACACAGCTTCAATAATGAGTGTGTTATTATAGCCCAAGAGAGACAAGTAGGTATTTTCAGTGTAGCAGTGAAATAAACCTTTCCTGATTCAGGCAAGAAAATCAAGTGGGATTTTCTGAAACAGTCAATTAACTCTGAGCAAAGCAAATTCTCAGGGAGAGCCATGTGGCTTCACAGCCTCACACTCAGAAGAGTCTCCCACTCATGTAAGAAACAATAAGACCTGCCTATTTTGGTCCAAAACTTCCTTTCCTGAAGAGAAACACCAAGATTTCTCACCAAGAGTAGGAACAAAGTCTTTTTGCTAATTCAATCAACCATGGAGAGCATGGTTTCTCCTTAGCCAGTCTGTGCACAGGCTGCTACCATTTAATGACCCATTTAATCCCAGCACAATGGCCATATGCAAATACTCTAAGGAGTATGAACATGAGAGGATGAAAGCAAGGGAAAGAGGTAGTATCACCTAGTCCAGCATTCCCACTAACTGTGTCATTGATGGTTTCTAACAGGAGCAGCACAAACAAGAAGGGGTGGATAGCATCCATGGGTTTCAATTTCCAAGGGCTGAAACAGGAAAGAGGGGTAACTGCTGAGGATCAAGGACTGACAGAGGAGCAGTCCCAGAACTGCCTCTGTATAGACTGACTATACATTTTTCTGGACAACACAAAGAAGTGAAGGCAAACACAGGTGATTGTTTCTACACAGTGTTATTCCTGAAAGAAAAAAAACACATACACACAACCCCACATAGTACCACATGCTTCCTTCCCTTTCTTGCACACAGAGGGATGGACGCATATTCACACTCATGCCCACCACCCTTCAAGACAGTCACAATCTCGCCTTCAGTTCCTCCAGTGAAACCATCTCATCTTTATCTGCTACCCAATCCTTCCTTTCCTCAAGCATTCCAATTGTTCTTGACTTCAACATCCAGGCCAGACATCTCTTGAAGGCAATTATCTACTCCAGCCTCAAGCATCTGTTCTGTGCATCCCTGCTTAAGCAGAGTTCTAAGCTCCCGCTTTCTCTGGTTACCATTTCCTCCTCCTTTTCCTTTGCCCACTCTCATGTCCACAGCCAACCTCCCACTTCCCCTCTTTCTTTTAGCATGGTTCAGTTCATCCACCCTTTTGGCTTGTGTAGAAACTGCCACTCACACACTCCCAGTTCCCCAAAGGCACAGACAAACATTAAGGAACAGTTTTAAATAGAGCAAAGCGAAAGGTTTTGGTCTAGGCCCAAAGTATTAGAAGTCTGCAGTACTGCAGTTGCTTTAAAGCATCTAAAAACAAAGGCATACATTACTGAACATCCTGTTGCTTCTGGACCTTTTTTTTTCCCCCAATAGTTAGCACGTATCGACAGCAGTATGCATGTGTCTAATTGTTTAGTAGTTAATAGTGTTAAGCTCCTGGGTACCCACCAGACTATTAAATGAATAGCCACACCCCTGCAGCCTGAGCTGCAATTGAACATAGTGGAGAGGGAAAGAGAAGAGTCTTTCAGATCATTCTGAAAATTATTTCAAAAAGAATTGTCCACACAGTGTGCTCCAAAACGTGCTCTCAACTAAAGCAATGTTTAATAAACAATGCAGAAGAATCATCTACTGCGTGGCTGTTATCAGGAACCACTGTGCACTTCAGGGTGGGCAGACATCTGTTACATCTGTTTCAGTGAAAACCCCCAAGGAATATTCTGCAGTTTGGTACTGCAGTTGAATGTTATAATGTCAAATATGAAGAGCATAACACAGCAGGGTGTCCAGGGACAGGGAAAGGCAACCCAAAGAACTGCCCTAGTTTCTGTTAAAAATAGGTCAAAGAGCCGGTATAATCAAAGTCTGGCAGTGCATACTAATTACTGACAGCATGTCTTACACTTGCATTGACTGAAAGAAACCCATACACGATCTTATTAACTAAATCCACAAGAAGCCTTTTTAGATATTTAATATTTGAAACAAAAAAACACCATATTTCTTATCCTGTTGGATAAATTTCCAGTTAAATCAATAACTAATGGAGACATACTTACCACATAACGACTGAAAATTCATTAATGTGTACTCACTGAACTAATAAACAAGTTACACTGAATCTTAAATAGCTTGTAGATGCTGTTAATCACAGGACATGAGACTGCTGCATAATTGCATACAAAACCACCCATAATAACACTGATAGAGAAGAAATGGAATCAAAGTAGAAAGAAGAATTTGCACATTTTAAAATGTGGCAATTAAATGAAAAAGTTGGGTCTCTACACCTAAAAATTAATACACATACTCAACATTGTATTTAAGGCTAGTCAGCAGCTTTACAATTCATTTATTTGTGTAGAAGGTAACACAGGAGGAAAAAATAAATATTACTGTATCTCTGAGACAGAACATCTCTAGTTAAGCTCCAATCACAAATAGCTCTACACACCCACATTTTTTTATTTGACAAGGATATCAGGAAAAGGAAAGAGGCCAAGAATTTCATTCTGCAGTTTATATTAAAACAATAAATGGACTGACCTGTTAAACAAAGGCTTATTCCACAGACCTCAAGCATTCTCACAAAATCCTCCTAAATGAATACCTGTAATGAAATTAAGAAAAAAAATGTATCTTGATGTGAAAGTGATGTGATATAATAATGATTTCACAGTTAGATACACACATGACATGCATATTGCAACATTATTGACTTGGCTGTATCGCCTCTCCTCCCTACCAGAAATATTGCTAAAATAGCAATATTCACTAGGCAACAGGATTATGGGTCTCTGCAGTGTAAGTAAGAATTGCAAACAAATGCTCTCAGAAAATTATCTTCCTGAAGGACTACTGCTTCATTTTCAAGCAGACAAAGGGGACACCATATAGTTGACTATGGAACATATTTATTTTTTATTACCTCCCTATTGAATTAGCACAATTTTACCCAAAAAACAAATGTGTTTGGAAAATCATGAACAAAGGAAAGAGTCCTTCTTCCTGCTCCAAAGCAAACGTTTTGGATACAACTAATGTGCAAACCTTGTTAATAACAATTTGCTACTTGCACAGTAGAGCAAATTTAAAAGCCAGAAAATGCAATTTTCCCTGCAAACAAATGGATTTTCCAATTATAACAGAAGCCACACTCAGCAATACAAAGAAACTTTCTAGTTTTCTCAAACAGTTTTTAATTAGGAACAAATAAAAAAATATACCATTTACTTATAATCTGTATAAGGATTGGGTTTTTTTTTTAATGATTGGATAATTCTGTCCCTTAAATTGAAATAAACTCCTGTCTCAGCAAAGGTCTCGTGGTGAAGAGCATTCTTGATTGTGTTTTGCAATCAGTAATGAAGAAAGAGCTGGCTGGAGCATTATTTGCCTAAGAGCACATAACTGAGCATTACTTGTCAAGAGATTAGTGTGTTAATTTAGGGCATTTAAATTGGCTATACTAAAATTAATGTCTGTGTTTCTCTAAGTTTATTTATCCTGTGGTATTAGATACTTGCAAGTTATGTTCGAAAATACTAATGTAGGAAGTTATACATGCACAGGCGTAAAAGGGTACTGCAAGTACTTGGCTCCATAATAGGCAAATTCAGGCACCTTCAGTTTTCACTGGCACTGAACGTTTTTGTACTAATATCATCACGTACAAAATTATATCAAAGCAACAAGACATTGTATCAAAGCCCTTTGAACCAAGAATTATTGCTTCCAAGTAAGGTTCTTCTGACAAACACATCAGCCTTAAAAATTCACCTATCACTCCACTGGGATTTTGCTGACAACGTATTCAGACACATGAGTAAAGAATATATTTATTACAATAAAGTAGATGTGTATAGACAGACTAGGTACATTGAGAAAATTTACAGAAGTGTCTGCAAGAAAGTTGTAAATTTAGCAAATAATTAATAAAAAAAATATCTGCAAAGTCATCAAAGAAAATGTGAACTTGGTAAAAATCTATTTAGACTTCGCTTTCTCCTTTTCTTCTACCAAGGGTCACATGATCAGTTTTGAATTACATGATTTCCAATCAGTTTAGTAAATCTAGATAACCTAATGGAACAAGACAGCCTGTAAAGACAAGTGTAGCACATCATGAAGGCTATGATCAGCCACGTCTACTGTACTAGATGTTAGGTGGCAGAAGTTATTGGAGTGTTGAAAAAGTCTAGAGGAATAGCAGTGAAAGTACTCTGCATTTCAGAAGCAGTGAAAAAATTTTCTTTGAGGTGGTTATTTCCACTGTATACATAATGGCAGCTTCTTCAATTTTCTTGTGACAGCATCAATCCTGGGAGGCTGGATCAGCAGGAGATTGAATAGCAAAGCATTAGAGTCATACAACAATCTATGATTTAATAGAGGTTATCTAATGCTTGTGGTTGCTAGGTCTGTTGAAACCAGCCATCCAGGCTGGTAACTACAATAAACTATCTGGTTCCAACAAGGACAAATTGGTCTGTAACAAGTCACTTGTGAAGAGTACTGAAGTTCCTGTAATTCAAAGACAGCAATTGCTCACCTCCATGCTTTCAAGGTAAAACATCTTTTACCATTATATTTAATTGCATGTTGGAAGAAAGATGGAGGAGGAAATCACATTATAGTCAGATTTTGGCAGTACTCTTCAAATAGAGGATTCTTTCATGAACTACTGTGAGCAGTTAGGAGTTAATTGAAGCACTATATCTGTACACTTACAAGCTCAGAAAACCCAGTCACTCATACGGTGTTGTTTCTCTTGACCTTAGCTACAGACTTACAGATTCTCTGCAAGCACAAAGCAGTTTAGATAATAAAGCCTCATATTTGAGATGAAAAAAAAAAAAAAACCAATACAAATCTCAGAGCCAGTCTCACACCTGACCAGTCCACCACAGCTGAACACTGAATAAAAAAATTATTGTATAAACAAGCCAGCTTAGCTTATTACTTTTTTAAAGAGAAAATTAGGTTTGATATCTGGCTAAAACAACTGTCAGACATTGCTGAGTACAAATCCCAATTAATAACGCAACAGCATTCTTCACTTTTTTCCCCCCATTATTATAACCTAGAAATTGCCACAAATATTTTCTTTTAAAAAAAAAAAAAATTGGAAACAAGAGTTGTGTCCCCTAACTAACATTATAGGAAACTAGTCTCTGCTCTGATGTTTGTCTATGTTAAATAGAGTTTCATTCATATACAGTGAGTGTATATAAGCATCCTTTTTGTGAAAGCATCTGTCCAAAGCAGATTTTTTTTTGTCCAATTTCCCCAAAGAAATAAGTCTTGGGTGGGCAATCATACTGTACATGTGTGCTTGTCCAGCTATCTGTCCCCTCAGCAGCTTTCCAACACACTGACTGATTTGGGCTCTGCTTGCTCTTCAAAAGCATTCCAATTCTACCAGTTTCAGAGAAATTGACAGCCATGCAAAGGGAGATGAAGAAAGAGACACACGTAGAATTTTAGTTTCAGACATTTAAACTCATTTCCTCAGCCAAAAACCACTCCCCTACACAAACATCTGGAAAGCCTGTACCCCACTAGCCCAGGCAAACAAAGTCAGGATCAGGGTAGCTGGCAAGCTCATGGCCAGGTCCTGGAAAAACATCCCTGCATCTTCCCTGCTCTCCACTCAAGCACCAATCCCCACATCACCCTAAGTTCCCTGGTGTCCCCTTCAGCACTGCTTAGGTACCCAAAGGAGACCCCAACTCTCCCAGGCTGGTCTAGGTTTATTGGTTCCTAATAATAGGTGCCCGCCTTGAAAAATCCCATGTTTTCCTCCAAGAATCTGAAAAACATGCTGACAACAAATAATTTCCCATGTGATATTTATGATCTTGTTTGTATATTTTACCTGACAGGCAAAAACAAAAATTCACAAATGCTTCTCCAAGTGGTATAGATATTCATAAAAGTGAAGCAGCAGAAAGATGCTGAACATGGTTTACAATTTTTAACCACACTTTCAGAACTCCCAGGTGTACCGAGCTTCCCTTGTTTCGATACATTGCTTATTTTGTGACCTGCATTATTAATTTCTTACACCTATTTGGACAAAGCTTTTTGTTTTAGTTCCATCATTTGAACACTGTTCCTTTGAAATGTCAAACACAGAGCGATGCTTTGGTACCATATGCCTGTTAAAATTCAGACTCACTTTTCAAGCAGAGCTAGGTAAAAATCAGCAACAAGGGGACAGCCTTAAGACAACACCTGGAGTGGAACACAAAAATTGGAATTCTGATAACGTAAGCTTTAAAATACAAATCTGATGTCTCATACTAAGTCATGAGACCTCATCATCTTGCTACAACGCTCTTGATGCTTCCCCTAAAAGCCAGGCTGTCTCCAGGGAGCCATCTTGCTAATATTTCTCAGTAGAACGTATCCTGAGCACAATTGCCGCTAATTTTACTTACCTCATTTGCTTGGTATCTCAGAGTTTTATAATGGCTGGCACTTCTGATGCATTTTAATATGGTTTAAAAAGGAATCAGGCTGAATAAAGAGAAAAAAATGCGATTGTCTCCTTTCCCTGTGTAACTGAAATCTAATCCAAGAACTTTCCCACTTCGCTGGCAGAGCTACACCAGTTTTTCCACACAGGTCTCATTCCTAAAGATGTATAGTGCAGTTCAGTACAAGGAACTGACTAGTACCAGAGCACAGTGTACACTAGCAATTTGTCAAAACCACAGTCAGATCCTGGACAGCCTGTGAGTAGATGTTTGACGACAGGAGAGATGGTCATTGATGATAAGGAAGACCCCTGTGTCTGTAACTGGTAGGCAGGTGAGAACAGGCAAGAACAGGACCCAGAATTTTGGAGGACACTGTAACACAACCTGAAAGGAGCTCACACAGCAGGGCAGCTGTAGCTGGACAGAAGAACCATGGCAGAACCACCAGCTTAGAGAGTGCAGGACACACCACAGAAGACCACAAAAGGAACATAGAGAGGAAAAACGCGCATGATAGACACTTCTGGTTTTTCCCCTCCCAGCAGCCATCAGCCCCTCTCCACTTGATGTTCCTGCTCTCGCAGTAATGGCTGTGACCTCTGCAGGCTGTTCATTGTGCTCACAAAACCACAGGATTCAAAATTAGCAAATGAATATTTAATCAATTAATATCAGGCAAGTGTGACAGCCTCAGATAAGCCAGTCTTTTCCACAGCGGGAAATCACCAACGTTTCATTAAACGGAGCATATTTCCATGCATACCTCATGTAAATCAGAAGTAATAAAGTAAAAGGAAAAAATAAGCCAATTTCCACAGAAGCCTCTAAAGATTATTTTTTTATGTAATGTATAACACAACAATGTATCAAGCCTTCAGTAGCTATTTTAAGAATAAAAAATGGAAAGCTGCAAAATCATTTTAGTTTCAGACTTGCTTTTACCCCACACTTCCCATGGTTTTTTTCCAGAATAGTCCCGAATTTAGATAATTGTCTCCACCTCATCCCCCTGGGTAACTCCTCATGCTGTCACTGACAGCATTCTAAAACCGTACAGCTCCATCACCCCACAGAAAACGTTCTGCACCTGTACAAAGCAGCAACCCCCCAGGCAACTCATCCTTCCCAGGGAGGGAGCTGCACTGGGTTCTTGATGCTCAGGCATGGCCCTGGGTGAGGGTCTGGGTCTGTTACAGGCTGTGAGCAGCTTTTCGTAATTCACAGAAATTAGGGGGGGGAATAAATTACAAATATTGTAGAGGCTTCTGTTGACACACATATGCACACTCTGCAGGCACAATTACTGAACCAGAAGTAGCATTGATTAATTCTTGTCTTCCACTGAAAAAATGTATCAGCTACGCTTTTACAGACTGAAGTTTCCACGGAGCTCTTAATGAGGCTAAATTACAGGCTATAGAAATGGTATGGGTGGCCCACCATGACCATGTGTTTAAGAGTTTTCAAAAAGGATGCAGACCCTTGTGCAAGAGCCAACGGTGAGCACTTCTTTTCACTCAAGAGCTTAAGGCTTTTAGCTTTTCAGAGATGATAATGGGCTCTGCTCCCCAGAGTAGATTTAAGTATGCGCATTTCCATGGATCATTTTTTATGTGTGACAGTAATTGTTGTCCCTCCCTGTATAGAGTTTTCACCTTACAGTGTTAGAAAGACTGTGCTGTTGTTAGCGTGAATGGCAAGGCACTGATTTCCCAAACCACCACCTTTCTAGCTCCAAACCCCTCATCCTCAAAACTTCTTGCTGATCGTGAGCTCACACAGACCACCAGCCACCTGTGAGTAGCTCGTATATTTAATTTACAGCAAAGGGACACATTCTGCTTAAGGAAAACATCTGAATACTCCATTTCCATTTCCACTAGTAAATGGAATACTCCATTTCCATTTGCATTAGTTAAAATTAATAACATTCAACATCAGTACCAGCAACTTTGGGGATAGTGAATGGGCACTTCGTCAAGATTTTCCTACCTTGTCATTCTCCAACCATATTCAAAGCAGCACCAGAGCTGTCAAAAAAGCTCTCAGTGCAACAAAGCTGTCTTATTTCAGTTCCTTAGCAGAGTCCTCCATGGGATTCCTTGGTTAAAAAGGTAGGGCACAATGGGAAGTGAAGAAAAAATATGTTCACTTTTCTTTCTCATCCTAAGGAAAAAAAACAACCACCCGTCTCATATCCGTATCTTGTCTATTGGTATGATCGTTTTCTTCTAAGAAAAATACATCCCTATATTTAAAATACCGTAACAATCAAGCCATGCCCTCTAAGGCTTTACAAATACTCTAAATCCCTCACAGAACCAGAGTACTTGTTTTTTGGTTTGGTTTTTTTTTTGAATGGAAATTTGCAACCTGTGTCTAGATCCTGCCAAAACATGCAGACTTCTCCCCTTCAGTTTGCAGAAAATAAGCCTTTTATTTGGGAATGAGATTCCTCTTAGTATGTATGTAATTAAGAAAATGTCTATTTTAGAGCAGGATGGCTGCCCTGCAGGTTATGCATTGGAACTCCTCCACTTCACAGCTGGTAGCCAAATAGGCTTCTTTTAATAAAATCTAACTTTGCCTTTAGCCTTCCTGTAAATGTGATATTTACCTTATGTTAACAATCTTTCAGCAATAATAAATGCACTGCAGAGAGAAAATAAATACAGCTCTATACAGTGGTATATCTGTATGACAAAATACTAGAACTATGTTCTTCCATGCAGTAGCATCTGCCAAGTCTGATAAGCAACAGCAAGAAAACACTTTTTTAATGTATAAATTATGATCCATGTATAACAAAAGAAAATTTAAATTGTCTGAACAAAAACCTGAACAATGCAGAGCTCTGGAATTAAATCCTTGGATGTTACTTCTCTGCCTCACAGTGGTATATTATCACCTCCAAATATAGTCTTTGCCTCAAAAAAAAAAACCAACACCCAAAAAAAACCACCCAAAAAACCCAACAAGCCGTCAAATAGAGAAAAAGCTTTGTAAATCTGAGCTTGTGCACAGCCTTTCACTCTCCAAAAATAATTTTCTATTTTCCAAACATACACTTGCATATAAATATTTTCTATATAGTAAATTATCATACACTGTATCTTGATATAAAGATTTTTAAAAAATAGCATAGAACCCATCATATTACACTTCAAATAGTAGAATTCTATTGAAGGTGGAAGGAAATATCTTCTTTGCACTCAAAACCGTGGTGAAATCTTCTGAACTGGACTATGTAGAGTTTATATTTAAGAAAGAAAAATATGCCATGACCCTGCCCTTAAAATGATGGCAAGAGTGTTTAAGACAGAAGAAACTGTATTATGTTAGCAAAATACTTCATTACCACTGTGCCAAGCCATAGCAAGCTGTGGCGTCTTGAAGGTTATTCAGTGAGGGGAGATCTCTCTGATGCAGATTTGGGTTTCTTCCACTCCAGTTTTTGTTGTGAACAAGTTCAGATCCTCCAAAAGAAAGAGGCACAGAGAGCAAACTGACAACTCTCTCTTATAGAAACTTAAAACCTATTATGTGAAAGAACAGCAGCTGTCCCTCAGCATCTCTTTTTGGACCCGTCTTGCCCACAACAAGAAAGAGAAAGTTTCCTCTAGTAAGCGGCCAAAGTGCCATGCCTGAGGGCCCAGCTAGTTTTTCAGTCCTGGGAGGAGTAGCTTCACCCATTAACTGAAAAATAATTAGCAACAGACAACAGAAACCTCAGAATTTTGTAAGCATACAACTTCTGAGGATGAATGTTAGTATTTGCCATTTTGGGGGCTGGCAGCACTAATACTACTACTTAAACCTCTGAGTACTCCTAAATGGTCATTAGCATAAGCATCTAACAGGTATGTACTCTCATAACAAGTATTTAATCATAAAATCAGCCAAAAGGGCCCTGTTCATTTACATAATTTGCCAGTATGTCTGCAGCATGTGCTTACATGTTTTGAAATGTCAGAATATACTTTCAGTAGAAGACACTGCATATTTGACAAGAAGACACTGATAAGTTGATCCTAGCTCTTAAAATCCAGAAATACAGTACATAAGGCAAATGTCCCTTTCAACTAAACATATATAAAGTATGTAGACAATTTATTATTTGAAAAAATACATTTATAGGAATGCATTTAGTATTAAAAAGATTTTAACTATTATCCCAAACTCCTGTGGCTGCACTTTTATTGAAAAAATGAAGGTGGGGGTACCCTGGCCATGCATTTATACATAAAAGATACACTGATCTCTCAAGATAGCTGTTGAAAAATCATCTGTTCTGCAGAAAATTCAAAACTATGAAGACTAAAGAGTTCAAACGAAAATATCCAAGGAAGCAATCAGTGATGACCATTTGATTCCCTATAGTATTGGTTTTGAAAGGCCAACAAGTGCTTCCCAGTCATTCATCTCTCTTGCAGTTTATGTCCAAACCTATCAGAAGCTCACAATTAAGTATTTATGACACAGTCACAGGAGACTGGTGTTCAGTTGGCTACTTCCATTCAAGTTCCTTTACTGCCACTGCCAAAACACCTCCAGCAATATGGCACTGCTTCCTTATCTACCTCACCATTAGGTGGCAATGCAGCAACACACTCCACACCTCATGTCATGGTGGCTGATGGCCCACTTGGATTGCTGGCAAAATTGACAGGAACCAAACATTGGGAAAATACCTAACTGAATTAAAAAATAATTTTAAAAAAAAATGAAAAAAAAAAAGAAGAGTATTGTGTTTCTCTCCCTTGCACACCATCTGAGTTTCTAAGAAGTTTAATCTACAACTCTGTCCCAAGTTTTTAAAGTACATATTTCTATTTTAGTGTAATAAAGATTCGCTCGGAAACTTCATTTTGGGCAAAAAAGTAACTATCAAGCAAGGACACTCTGCCAGCCTGTCTGAAGGGCAGACAACAGTTTGAGAGGTCAGCCAGGTAGGTAACCTGACAGGTTCTTGGGACCAAACCATGGAAATATGAAGAATCACATCAGTAGAAAACTGGCAGGCAGTGGCCTCAGTTATAGCTTCAATCTCTTCACAGTCCATCAGATCACTTGGAAAGAGCTTATTGTGAAGCAAGGAGCAGACGCAATGGTGCTGAACAGCTTTGATTACAGGCTAGGGGTTCCCTCACTGCTCCAGTATGTCACAAGCAACGTACAGGACTATCACAACAGAGATTGGTTTAGAGCATTGACTCTAAACATTGACTTCGTCCAACATGTGCTTGAACAAAAAAAGGAGCCTGAAGTGCTTCTTTCACTTCAAATCTGCTCCAGTTTTGCCTTGGTCTCTATTCTTATAGCTTAAAAGTTCAGGAAAGGATGATTAGGACAGACATGATGCACTTCGAATAAACCTAGGAAACACCTCTTTTGCTTAGAAACCCAGCAATTTCACAGAACAAAGGAGAGACTCTGCTCCATCCTGGGAGCAGAAGGATTACACAGATGATGAGAGTGAATACTTCTCTGTCCTGCCAAACTTCTTGCCCTGGGCAAGATAAAAATCAGTCCCTAAGACTTTTTATAAAGATCTTATTTCCACAAGACCCAAACGCTGCTTTGCTAAACACCATGAATGCTCAATCCTTAAAAAACAATGAATGTTCTCTAGGAGATTAATTCAGTAGTTATTGAGAACAACTGCCAGAGATTTCAGGGGAAGTTTAGTTTTACCAGGAAAGCAAGTTCCACCTATTTGTCAGGCTGAATTGGGAAATAAGCTTGCCTCCTATAGAGGAAAAAAAAAAAAACAAACCACAAACCTCAATGAAAAATATATTTTAAAAGTTCAAAAATTTTACATTCAATAAATAATATACCTTTTCCTACTGGAAGTGTAACAGTCACATTTCAATGTTCTGGATTTCTCTTTTTCTTTGTCTTGCTATGTTACATTCATAGTGCCAGAAAAGTAGCTTTTAACTAAGCAACAGCTGGAGTCAAACTCTCTGGGAATTACTGTGTTTTTGTCTATGCTTGGTTCAACTCCTAACCAGACCACTTCCTCTAATGGGAATCAAAAGTCTTTTATATCACAGGGTCACAAGCTACGACATATGTAAGCACTCTGCAGGAATTCAGCAAAAGCATTTCCAAGTAGAAAGGAGGGGAAAAAATTATTTCTATTAAGTCTTATTCATTGACTCTTTAAAAATTCCTGCAAACAAATTCCACAGTCTGCTTCTTATTTTATTTGTAGACTGTAACATTGGCCTTTGCGTTCAGCTTGTGTTACAAAATTCAGCTATACCCAGATCAGACAGGTCAACTCTGAAGAGCCAACAAAACAAGGGACCCAAAACCAAACTACTCTCCCCTTCTTCCCTCTTTCTGTAGCAGCTGGATACCACTAATTCAGAGGAGACAAAAACAAAGAGTTAAGCTCTTTGTATAATTTCATTTTAGAGAACAAGCACACAGGCATGAAAAAGACATGGAAAAGTCCAACTTCTACACAATGAAGTTTTGAAAGCTCTAGCCTATAATAGATTTTAAAAAATTTGGCCTTGCAATGAAACCTGGGCTACTTAAATACAGACAACTAAACACAAACTAGTATCTACATCCAAAGACAATAGCACTCAAATTTTAATTATTTTTTTATAAAAAAAATAATAAAATAATATTTCCACCACCACAAAAGCAAAAACAAAAAATACCCCACCAACATTCTCAACCCTCCATCTGGAGTACAAACATTCTTTTAAACTCATTTCACTAGACAAAAGACAAGAGAAGTGTTTTAAGGGCTTTTACCGATTCTCCCCTTGCCTGCTGAGCCCCTCCAGGCAAACTCCTACTTCCAGATCTGTTTTAAGTTAACTCTGTGACTGAGCTACAGCAAAACATGCCTGCAATATCCCTAATGCCTGCCTGACCAGTCCACGCTCCTCATGACCATCTTCAGTCTTCTGGCTGAAGGTATGCCTTTCCACCCCTTCCCCTGCCTGCCAGCTTCTGACAGATTTCACTTTGCCCATTTGCTCCCCTGAGAAAGCACGATCCTCCCAGGGAGCTCCCCCTGACTGACCCAGGCACTTTCTCCTCTAAGGAATAAAATACAAATTTTGATCAAAGTAATAGAAACCCAAATAGTGTTTGTCATAACAAAGGGATTTTACAAGCTTCCTTCTCTTAAGCACACATATATCTTTCTAGTTGGAACCTCTGTATTCAGGATGAGGGATAGAGAACCATGGGCACCATGAACGCATTGGTGAATCTCCTCCATTCATACTCTGCCACAGGGAACTATGCAGAACCAGAACATTTTGTTCCAGAGAACAGTGCCCATATCCATCTACATTCTCCTTTCATTACCTGCCCTCAGGCACCTTGCAAGCAATCGGCCAGTAGCTCCTCAGCATCCACTTCATCGCAGAAATTTGCATATGTGGCCAAGCACAGCAGAACAAGCTGATAGAAACAGTACCTGTGACTGAGCAGCCCTTACAGCTTCTCATGCCTCACACAGACTATGGAACCAAGAAGTGCTCAGCACACATCCCTGTGCACATGTGCCTTCAACAACTTGAGGATTCATCTTTGGGATACAATAATTAATCTAAATCAGATGTTAACAAGCAAACAGTTAGGAGGGAATATGTCTGCTTCCTCAGTCCTCACTCAAAGTGAATGTCTAATAATCCATAAATAGCTACACCTCCTTCTGAACAGTCTGCTTTAATTACTTTGCCCCAAGATAAAAATTTCAAAAGAAATCCTTTAATGGAGACATGTTGTAGCTGCCTGCCTACAAATTCAGTTTTTGCCAAAGGACCTGTAGGACTAACCTGCTGTTACCATTTAATGACTGAGATAAATTAGGAAGGATAAGTAAAGCCATATTTCGAATTTGTGTTCCAAGTTCAAAACATACAGATTAAATGAGGCAAGTTTTTCTGTGGCAACCATTCGATTCTAATGTTTGTTCTCTGTGATGACACTGTCCCTCAGGAGCCCCACAAAAGCCAACACAAACTCAGATCAACTCCACGTTGTGTCCCCACATGCAATCTGTCTTGTATCAGCAAACCAACAAAGCATAAGGAATGCAGAAAACTGAAAAGAACATTTAAATACATAAAAAAGCAACAATAGCAAAGTAGAGAAAAAGTGTGGTATCAGAAAATGACCAAAGAATGACCTATAACACCTTGTTTAGCTTTCATGCTTAGTTATCACACGAGGACTGATACCTGATAGGGGTTGACAGCTCAGACAATCTAAGCCAGCAGCAGCACTGCACAGGTAGAAAAATCAGGAGTAGTCTATAATAATCCCCATTTCTTACTGCTACAAAAATATCTTTTTGGTAATACAGCATTCTGAAAACTGCGTATCATGACTAAACACAAAGAGATAAAACACATATCAGGCTACTCTAAGCCTTTGTATTGAGAACAAAGCCATCATTTTCCTCGCCATCAGCTCGAAAAGCAGTCATGTCCCCTAGCCCCAAGGTGTGCCTTTACACAAAAAAGGTGCGAGGGCCTTTGGTACATTTGTGACTCACAGCACAGCCACGCACACAGAGGATTTCCAGCCGGCTGAAACAAGGCACGGACTTCAAAGGCTGAGCCCCACTGGTCTCTGGGAGCTTTCCACTCTGCTTTGGGGCTGCTAGCTTTTACAGGCATTAATTTTTTAAAATAATCTTCCTGCTGAAAGCAGTGCTAGTGCTCAAGCTTCATTTTCTTGCTGATAACTTTCTTTTACTTATCATCAATTTATGCATTATTGACACATTATCATTTTTATAATTTCTACATTATTTCTATAAATCCAAAAATATCACAGGCCTGATCACTCTTCTGAGGACAGAACCCAGAAGACTGATAGACAGTTGGTTTGCAGGTGGTGGGTTGTTTTTTTACCAGCACGAACTTCAGTATAATCAATGAACTCACATCAACATGAAATCTATATGAAAGATAAAGAACAAAGCCAGGCATGAGCTAATCCTACTCCGATTGATGAAGTTCACACACTTGCTACCTCAGAAGCACAAGACAGCGCATGCTACCTGTTCACCAATAAAAGAAGCCAGGCACAGAGTGGATTATGCAAACCTGATAGTGGCCTCCTACACTGCTCCCTCAAAAAAAAAAAAAAAAAAGAGATGGAAGTTTGAAAGAACACCCCCTACACAAAACACTAATGAGAAAATGTGAGCATTAAAAGGAGATCAGTGCAGAAACCTTACTTTTATAGAAAGCACAAGTACACAAAATTGAACCCTGCGTGCAAACTCAAAGCCAAAAATTATGTTACTAGAGTGTTATTTACAAGGCAATATGATACTCAAGCTGGGGAACTGAGATGCAGGAAAACTTGTGCAATCTTCATTCTACCTTCTTGAATGTCTGCTCAGTGCACAGGGGGTGTCAACAAAAGGTAACCGATTACAAACAAATGTCTACCATGTTGCCTATTCACTGTGCCTCCACAAGGTTAAATATAGTTGCTGGCAGCAGCAGCAAGCTGTTATCATGAAGGGAAAAAATATTGGAAAAAAAAAACATAAATAATCCAAGTAATCACTGGGGCAAGGTGACCGAATGTGGCTCCTTAAGAGAGCAAAGAACATCTGGTTTGTCTCCATGGGTACGAGGACCAAGTGAGTCTGCCAAGAGGACTTGACTCAGTGAGAACACGCTCTGCGGCGATAGGTATCATTTTTCAGATGGTGGCTACTGAGTATAGTTAACATTCAAAAGCTCTAAAGACCATGGCTATAGGGCACACAAGCTCTGAAATTACTTCCCCGAAGACTAATCTATGTAGAGTCAGGGGGCAAGTCCAGCACAACTCTGTCCCCATCCGCTCCCTGGTCCTGCAAGTCCCCCCAGGCATTCATTCCTCAAGAAGCAGCCTCTGAGGCTCTGGCAGTGCCACAAAAACTGGCTTTTAACTTTTACCATGGAAGCTACTTTTAGTTCTGATGCCAACATTTTTATTGTATAAAAAGAAGCAACAGAAAAGAAGTCAAGATTGTCACCATCATGCGTCTGAGCTAAGATGGAACAGAATTTAAGACAACAAAGAAACAGTGCTGTCACAGCCTTAAGGCTTTCCTCTGCTGACTTTCAAAGGCTGGAGATGCACACAGCAGAGTTGCTGAGCTTCTCTAGATATTGCAAAAAACCCTTCTAATGAGAGGTGGTAGGAAGTCTCTTCAGAGAGGTCACTGCCAGCTCCCTCTGTAACAAGTCATAACTTCGCTAGAACTGCAGAAAAACCAATGATTCATATGTCACCTCTATTTATATTAAAAAGAAAAAAAAAGTCAGCAAGCCAGCATTCAGAGACAGATCAATAAGCTATGCCTTTGTTTATCATTAAAAGAAGAACACACAGCATAACCATAATCTCTGCACCTCAGAAGGACATATGTCAACCTGAGATGGAGGAGC
Source organism: Pedionomus torquatus (assembly GCA_013398155.1). NCBI lineage: Eukaryota > Metazoa > Chordata > Aves > Charadriiformes > Pedionomidae > Pedionomus > Pedionomus torquatus. The sequence continues at coordinate 277,752 of VZRU01004963.1, read as the reverse complement.
TCCATGCTTTGTTGCAAAGCACTACCCACACTACTCTCTCCGCAGAGAAGCAGAGGGTTGAGTGGTGAAAGATTTTTCTACCAGGGGAAGACGGGGTAAGGTACCACAGTAATATCAGACCCTCACACTGATGCAGATGATAGCAAGCTTGTTACAAAAACAGCACACAAACACGCACACACCACTCCACGATTATTACTGCATATTCAAAACATGTTTCCTAAGGTCCAGAGCTATGCAGCTGTTAATACAGCCACAAACATACCTGGTATAGGTCTTCTTGTGCTATCACACCTCTCTACAAACACTCAGGCTAAGAAGTCACTGGCATACCTGCATAGACAGAGAGGACTGCACTACTGAAAGTAATAATGGTGCCCTCCCCTGGCCCCCGCACCATGGCAGCACCAAAGAAGGTCCTGTGTCACCACAGGAAACTGCTGTTCACTCAGCTCTGCCATTAAGCCTCTGGCCTTGCCACCATCTCCTAATGTTTAAAATCCCACCTGCCCTTCTTAGAAGGGGTGAGAAGTTTTATTCTTGCTTTGCTGCACAGTAGCTCTGGAGATTCGTACCGCTCATCTCCCTCCAAAAAAGTGAGTGGCTGGCACAGCAAGAGCTGGCTCTAACAGAGATTCTCAAAGCCACTCTTCTAACCTTTTTCCAGAGGACCCAAGACATACACTACACCAGTCAATTCCAGTTTCCACTGCTCTCATGAGATACCGCATAACTTAGGGTGCATCCTAAAACAAAACCCTGAAAATAACAGGAGTTTAAAGCAGGGATGCTGAAAAAACACAGGTTCAGCTGAGTCTGCACTCTCTTATTATCTGTATTGTTAAATCTCAGGAGAAGGTGGGAGGGTAGGTTGTGAAAACGTTAAGAGAAACTCAGAAGAAAAGGCAAAGCTGGCAGTAAAATGACAGAGGTTAATTCTGACAGTTTTTCCATAGGTGCAAAAGATTTTGTTTGCTTCTAGGAGAGCCTGAGTTTTGAATTTTTTTTATTAACTCCTTCCCTAACAAATCAGGGCAGAGAAACATTTGGAGCCCAAATGACTAAATTTATTTACTTTTTTTATTTCCAAAGCAAATGGAACTGACTTCCAAAAATCCTGGATGATGTATTCTGCAGACATAAAAATCAATTTTTCTCCCCAGTTTTGGTCATCTCTGCCAAGTTACAATTCATAGCAGATTTCTTGCATCTGCATTTTAAATCCACAAACATAAGTGTTCATATTGCAAAGTAATAGACTTCAGAGCTGCAGAGTGATACAAAGAAGCACAGACGATCTGTTACGAGCAACAGAGTGTAGATATTTCTGTTACAGGCACAATCATCCATGTAATATTTCTGTACAGTTCTGCAGCAGGGCAGGCACTAGTCTCCCAGCAAGTAGCTGAGTTCTTCATTTCACCTATATTTTCTCGACTACTTGCTAAAGCAGTGAACCAGATTAAGCTGGTTTGCACTGCCTATGACAGGATATTAGCTATTGAGAGGCTGCATACATTAACTGCCAGAGTAGATGAGTGCTTTAACACTTAGAAATCACAGGAGGGGAAGAATAGAGCAAGACGAGATGACTCACGTGCTCCTCGTTTAGATATGCTGATAACTTATCAGCTCACCACAGACAAGCCAGATGTGGAGGTGAGCAGAATTCAAGTATAAAAAAAAAA